>PVIU01015267.1:0-48990 GCA_004026605.1 Ondatra zibethicus | reverse complement strand
TTATATAGCCTCTGTCTCTTTTCTCACAGAATGTGGCTATTATTTAGTCCCTGTCCCCTAGAGTCTTTAAATAGATTGTGGATAGGTAGAATCCCATTTGACTTATCTACAGAACCAGATGTTCACTTAGTTCTGTTCAAGTTCCATTCTCTGATGACATTCTACAATTTCAGTAGACATCTAATTTTATGGTGTCATTGGCCTTACAGAGCCTAGGGAGTTAGTCAGGACTACGGGCAGGATGCTGTTGTCTCCATAGCTGAATTTACAAATTGTGACTTGCTACTGTAAAGAGAATCATTTTCACAGCTCATGGATGAGATATATCTTTTTAAGATGAAAAATCTTGATAATATTTTCTTAGAAAGGCAAAGGTAAAAATATTTTTATATTTGTTTTTACTGCTCTGTTTTGAGTGTGTTAATTTGCTAATAACCAAGTTTACAATATCTAAAAGAATCCCTGCATTTTGAGACATCTGCTGCTTTTCCCGGTCATACTACATAAGGCACGTATTGATGTGATAATAATTTAAAAGTTTGTTAAAAATAGTGTGTTGATGCAGGTATACTAAGTTGTATTTTTACAATAAGTATAGCTGTGAATTTTTAAAGTAAACCTAGTGCCTTGGACTTTATCATACTAGGACAAAATTACAATATCAGGACAACTTCTTTTCTAGGGGATTAACATTACTTTGAGAGCCACCATTGTTGGGTCTATTTACGCAGAAGTCCTCTGCTGAACTATTCCCAAGAATGTGTCTCAGTCTTTACTTCCCTCAAACTGTGATCCCTGAAGTCAGTGAGATAAAAAGGAAAAATCCTTGATGCCATTGAAAATGTCTTTCCTTTATGAAAGGTTGTCTACAATTCCACACAATTCATCAGAGCTAGGGAGAGTCTGCGGACAGTGAAAGAAGGAGGAAGGGCAGAAGGTTTACTGGATCTGAACACAGGAAGCTTAATGCTCACTTATAATGCTTTCAAACACTTCTGTAATCATTTCTAAAATGAAATTGTTCTTGCATTTTATGTATTATTATTGTGTTTCTCTCTCTCCCTCTCCCTCTTTCTCTCTCTCTCTCTCTCTCTGTGTTGTGTGAGTGTGTGTGTTTATGTGAACATGTGTGCTACAGCACATGTGAGGAGGTCAGAGGGCAGCTTGCTACCATCTGTTCTTTCTTCTCCTATGTTGGTTGTAAGGATCAAAATCAGGTCATCATGTTTATGTAATCAACACTATATTTAGCCATCTTGCTGGCTCTTATACTTTTTTGAAAGCAATTTTAGCATTTGTGTGTGTGTGTGTGTGTGTGTGTGTGTGATGTGTTACTTTTATACGTTAACTTCAGTACATTAGAGTAAGCTGCCTACCTCTTCCTGCTTCTCAAGTCACATCAAGCTCAGATAACTGGGAGGATTCCATTTACCTTTACAATGTAAAGACAGTTGACCTAGAAAGATGACGTGACCTGCCCACATTAAAAAACTTCAATTCCACCATCAGGGTTGGAAGGCAACCCCTTCTGCCCATTTTGCAGGGAAAGATTTCAACATTAGAGAATCACAATCTATGGGAAATACTGGGACCCTATCTCCTGGCTCCAGGGTCTTCCTCCCTTGTGAGTTTAAATACAGCTGCGATGATATTGCCATTTCCAGTTGTCCCCCACACCTCTTAGCACCGTGGTTTCTTAATTACCACATTCTCTCTTAAAAGGCCCATAGGAAAATGAAATAAGTCTACTAAGACATTACTCATGATCCATGAGTAAAAGGCAAGAGTAAGGATAGAGAAGATAGATTCCAATTAATTTCTTAGGTTGTCTCTGGAGCATACTCACTGCCTAAATATATCCCTGTCCAAATAATAATACCTGAGATTTATTACTTCTTCCTTGCTGACAGAAACTTTTCTGTCCTATAGGTTTGTATTCCTTCAAGATAAACCAGAGGTAGGTCTTGGTCATTCTATCACACTTGAGGCAGTGACATTCTCCTGGCCAGTAATTCTGGAAGGTGAGCACCAAGTTCGATGACATGGTATCCAGGAAGAGCCTTGACTTTTCCAGAGAAGGCAGATACACTCTTCCTATACTGTCATCTGCCCTTACTCTGGGACACTGTGTGTTGTAACTTCTTGGAAACACAAGATCATGCTGTGTCCACAGACAACAAAGCCAAGGAATGAAGCCAACAATGTGAAGTTGGCAGATGAGTGTAGCAATGAGGAACTCTGACTTTAATTATCCAGGGCTCAGAAAGTGATAACTCCAAAGATAGACACTTTGGCATGCCGAGTTTTGTGAAGGACATTGGAATGGCCTGTCTTCTGACTCTCTTTTTTCTCTAAGATGGATGTAGAAATTAGAATCCCCTTTGCCCCATTGCAAGAATAGTAGCTAGGTCCCTTGAAGCCATGCATAAGGTATAGGAATATTAAACCATATTACCCTAATCTTTCTCCACCATTCTGGGTAAAATCTACCCATAAAGAACTTTTAGACCTATCACATTTAACAGTAGATCATTCTAGAAAAAGCCTAGCCAAATGGAAACCCTGAAATGAGTTAAATCAGATAGGACTTTCTAAGTTTTTCCTTTCAGTCAGTAATGTCCATTCTTGTCTCCTTTCTTGTGCACTAGCCTTTCTAGATGGCTGTCCACACTTTGTCACTATGCACAGAGACTCGGTTTAACCTGGGTCTGTAGGTCTTCATTCTGAAAACCCTTTGATTATATAAACATCAGGTGAATAAGTCTTATTGTTTTCTTTGCCATGAAATTTAAACCTGGACACTAATGAAGGGTGAGGAAGATGCCATTTCATGCTGCCTCTCTAATCATGCCCTTGATTACGTCTCACCCTGAATGACTTATCTCCGAGGGCTTTAGACTAAAAAATAACATTTTCTTAATTTTTGAGATTTTTGAGTAAGCATTTTCTTTTAGGTGTAAGCAACATCATTTTCACTAATTAAAAAAATCCCATAGTTCCATACCCATTTCACTCCATTTACTAGCAATATTCTGTTCTTAGGCAAGTTAATACTTCTTTACAATTCAACCCCAAAAGATGGCTTTCTGTGCATGCGTATGTGTGTGTGGGGGGATAGTAAGAGGGGAAGGGAAGGAGGGAGGGAGAGAAGGAAAAAGAAAAGAAGGAAGGAAGGAGGGAAGGAAGGAAGAAAGGAAGAGGGGAGTCCTATGGTGATGTGGGATTCCCCTCTGAATGCTGTGATTACCATTAATGAATAAAGAAACTGTTTTGGACCTATAGGAAGGCAGAACTGACTTATCTAGGCAGGGAAATCTAAACTGCTGGGAGGAAGAAGGAAGAGTCAAGGAGAAGCCATGGAGCTGCTATGGGAGACAGACACACCAGAACATTGCTGGTCGGCCACAACCTTGTGGTGATGCATAGATTAATGAAGATAGGTTAAAACAAGATGTAAGAGTTAGCCAATAAGAAGCTAGAGCTAATGGGCCAAGCAGTGATTTAAATAATATAGTTTCTGTGTGATTATTTCAGGATTCTGGGATGCCGGGAAATGAACAAGCATCTCTTACATCATTGTGGCTTAGTTCTTAACTTTTGGGAAATGACTGAAACCTGAAAGCTCTCACCTAATGGGTGAATTTATCTCTTGCTAGATTTGTAATATGATTCTGGTATGGGGAAATGAGGGCAAGGAGGTGGGGCCTAGTTAGAGGAAGTCAGTCACTAGAGAGTCTGCCCAGTAAAGATATATCCTATCCTCTGCGTCTCCCCTTCCCAACTCCTGTGTGCTCTGAAGTGAGAGACCTAGCATCTCAAAAGTGAGAGGCAGAAGGATAACATGAAGATTTATTCTGATAAATAATACTTCACTGATTGTATCTATTTCTCTGATTCTCTGCCTAAAAGGAATACAATAAAAATATTTCAAAGGGTTCTTTTGAGAAGAAAATTTCTCTGTTAGTATGAGCAGGTAATAGAATTCAGGGACAGGGGACTGAAATCTTTATAACCACTAGTTATAAACCACTAAGTTGCCTTTCCTTAAACTGTGTGGCAGCTGTCTATCACAGAGATGAGATATGGTCTCATGGAGGTTTGTGTGGAGAAGTTGTCTGCTTCTCAGGTCAAATTCCCTTCTTTCAGACGCTGCCTGTGCTTGGTTAGGTGACACACTGATCAGCTGAGATGGAAAACCAAGTTCTTTACCTGAACAAGATGCACAAACTCAAACTTGCATTCCCCTTCCCACCCCGTGTTTAACTGTTTACAATCTGAATATAGCTCAGGGAAAGACTCCTATTCCTGGGTTTAGTGGAAGGATTTCTGGTGTCAGTGGGGCTGGTGGAACTCCATAAAACTATCTTTACCTCATAGAGTCTGCAATGAGGATGATGAGGTTTAACCACCTTCAAAGGTCATTATAAGATGAAGTGGGCAGTGTTTGATATTGATTTCTTTGCCAAAAAAAAGTCCTATTAAGGAAAAACATTTGAAAAAGTTGAAAGGATTGATCTATGGTCTTATAATCCATGTTTATGAGACCTAGTGTTCTTGTGATGACATGACACATGGCAGTTTGTGAAGGATCCTGCAACGTGTTCTAAGTTACAGTATGGCTACACCTAGGACCTTCCATAGGAAACCTATAGCAAATAACTACAAAGGTACAAGCAGGATGCTGCTACAGCAATAATTCTATCTCCCTCAAATTTCATATGTGAATCATGCCTGTGCTAGCTATTTTCATATCTGCTTGTGACTGTGTGTGTGTGTAGTTGTGTGTGTGCATGCACGCCCACCCACCTGCCTATGAACAAGAACAGAGATAGGTGTTAAATGTCTTCCTCTATCACATTCTGTTTTCTTTGAGGCAGTGGCTCTCACTGGCCTTAGAGCTTGCTGATTCGCCTAGACTGGATGGTCAGCTCCAGGGATCCCCCTGTTTCCATGTCTGGGATTATACTCACAAAAAACTGTGCCCTGCCTTTTTTTGTTTTATTCTGTTTTTCTTTTGATGAACTGGTCTTTCTTCATCTTGTACTTGAAAACAATCTTATAGTAAAGAGAAACTAATTTCATTCCTTTCTATGATAAAGCTTCTGTATCTCAAGGATTGGGTCATGCTATCTATCTGTAAACTTAACTACGAACCATTCTGTACTGCCTGCTCCAAGGCCTGGCAGCCTTGTCTTTGTTTCTAAAGGTTATTATGACCACCAATAGCTTTCTTGTTATGACCACCTTTCCACCAAGTCTTTGTTTAAGAAAGTCATCATGACTAACTTGTTAATGCTTAGGTTCTGCTCCTGTAACCCCACCTATTTCCCACCAAGTTCTCATTTGGCAACTCCTTACCTACCCCTGAGGTATAAAAACAGTCTTCCTCTTGCCCAATGCTGACCCTTCAAACCACACCTTAGGGGGAGGCACCCTGTGCACATGAATAAAGAATCAATTGCTTTAATTAATTTGACCAAGATGGTCTTTTTCCTCACATCTTTGGTATTAACACTTTTTCCCTTTTCGCTGGGCTGAGTATTGAACTCAGGTCCTCACGCTTGTGTATCAAACACTTTTACCAAGTGAGCCATCACCCCAGCTCTTGGTTATATCAAAAATGAAGAAAAAAATCCACTAGCATCTTAGACAGGCACTGTGAGACAGTATTAAGCTTCTAATTAATAATATAAAAACTATTACAAAATATTAAAAGATCTGGAGTGATAGCATTTTGAGGCTGACTGCTGTCTGTAACTTCAGTGCCTCAAGATTTGAGCCCTCTGGCCTCCAGGGTCCCTCACTCAGGTGAGCACACCCAAACGCAATTAAAAATAAACACATTTTAAAAAAGAGCTGTCTTTCACCCTCGCTTCTCACTTGGATGTAACTACTGTGTGTGTTTGTGGGAGGGGGGAGAATCAATAATTATAGAAAAGGTCATAAATTAGAAAAGGAGCTTGGAGTTTGGGACACAGGAAGAATTGGAGCAGGGAAAGGGAGGAGAAAATTACGTGAATGTGCACTCCCTCCTCCTTTTTTTTTCCTGGATACTGGGAACACTAAAAACGAGTTGGAATATTGCTTGCTTCATAACCCGCTGCCTCTAATGAAGATTTAGATGTCTGCACTGAGAGCATGGAGCAGAGAGCTCGGGTTGGGTGTGCGTCTATTCCTCTGCAAGGGTTGCACTACATGCAAATGAGAAAACCTATTTACATCAGCTGATGGTCACAAGAAGAAATAAGGTTTCCCCACACAGGCATGAGTGTCATTATCCCTATACGTGCGTGAATCATCAACATTTAAATGTACTAGCTGCGCTACCCTGGTTTGCATTCTCGGCACACTTCCTTTCTCGCCAGGGTTCTCCTCACCCACCCAAGTTCATCCAGGTGCAACCTGGTTAATACCAATTCCAAGGAGGGTGAAGTCAGTGGCTGAAAAGGGGAGGTAGTGGGGAAGGAGTAGGCTGCCTGGGTTGCCTAGGCAATACAAAGAAAGTCAAGGGGGAGGGATTTACATACTGATGCTAATTGCATTTGGTAATTACATTCTATTGTGCTGACCCGCCTGCTTTTCCAGTTTTTTTCTGAGTCATTAAATAGTCGCTAAAGCTTCCCTAAAAGCGAGTCTCCTCCTCTTCTAATTTTATACCCTTTCCTAGCCATCGTGCTCAGGGAGCTACCGTCAGCATGGTGGGGAGAGGCTCTCCCGTAAATCAACGTGCAATGTTTTAGAAACCCTGTATGAAAATGCATCCCTGCTGGATCTTGCTTGAATGTGAGACTTTGCAGCTCAACCGCAGGATGGATTTACAGAACTGGAAACCTGCCGAGAAAGCAGAGAAAATAAATTTTGGGGAAAAAAATCCCATAGTGAATGCAGGATGACAATGATCCACCAGCCGAAGAAGAACACTTAAAATATAAAATAAAAAACTGAGCCATTTCCTCTGGAATCCAATGTTCTTGAGTTGGAGAGGTGCCTGGACACCGGGCTTTGATATTTATTCCCTTCCTCCCCCTGGTGGCCGTTTCGTTTAATTACAACAAGCTTTCCCAGGACTGCATCCTTTAAACACATCCATACTCACTGTGCAAATCGTTTTCTCATATTCCCGAATCACTGTCATGAAATGTTATCTTTCAGTGCTCTCCCCTATAGCTAAAAATATATTAAAAGACTTTAATGTGTGTAGTCCTTTGTCCTTGAATCATACAGCAACTTTAAACATTGCAAAACTAATTTGCATGAGTTCGTTGTTATAGTTGGTTATTCTCAGCAAGGTCTTTGCTTTCTGTTCATTCTGTAACCCCACTGAGCCCTTTTCCTAAGCCAGTACCGTGAGATGGCAGTCTTCAGTCTACATTTTCCTTTATGATTTTTATTCTCTTTGATTGAACATTTGTTTTAACAGATCATTCCTTCTCTACTAATTTCCCTATGAGGAGGATTCCTATTAATTCCATCTAGCAGCATGTCTCTTCTGAAGGCTTTCCTGGTGCTTCTGTCCTTCTCCAACCCTGGCTCACTGCACGAGCCTGAAACCTGGCTCACTCCCAGACTCAGAGCTCCTGGAAAGCTAAGAAAAGCAGGGCAGGCTCTCTGTCTCTAGACTACACAGAATCTAGTAGGCTTTTCTTGGTCATTATTTATGGTTAATTTACCAAAGTGGGATATATTTGCTCGTTTGTTTCTGTGAAGTGTGTTCCATGTACAGATTTTGTTTTGTTTTGTTCTGTTTTGTTTTTCGAGACCAGAGTTTTACTGTGTGACTTGACTGTTCTGGAACCCCCTGCATAGATAAGATTGGCCTTGAACTCAGAGATTTACCTGCCTCTGCCTCCTGGGTGGTGGGATTAAAGGTGTGTGCCACCACATGCAGCCTACAGGTACAGATTTTGAAGGTATTCACTCCAAAGAGCAAATGGCTCATCATTCTTAGTTCTTGACCTCACAGTACTGATTCCCCTTCATCTGTATAAGAAACTTAACAGCTTCGCCAGGTGGTGAGGGGGCATTGCTTGAGATTGCCTACTTCATTATGAGTTTGTTTTACTAATTTGTCCTCTACACCATTTCCTCCCCACCCGGAGCCAAAACCATACTGAGTATTTTGCCTGTGTAGAACTGCAATGCATGGCAACTGAGGGCAGTTCATTATGCTTGAATTCAGGCATATTGTGTGTGTGTGTGTGTGTGTGAGTGTGTGCTCTTGGCTGCTCTCTTGGTTTATTTTCTTACTAAAACAAAATGTAAATAGTTGTGGGATTCTCAGGGGCAGAAATAGGTGAGACATGTTTCTCAGATATCTATGTCTACACGGAAAAGGTTCACCTAAGACTGGTTGTTGAAACACATCCAACTTTCAGCTTTCAAAAGCAAAGACTGGTCTTAAGAAAGTAGGAAAGAGTCATTAAGTCTGTGTCACACTAAAAACCTCATTCATTCAGGCGTGGATTGTAAAAAGAGGTGGCCAGGAACATATAACATAGAAAGATAGCCAGATTCTTGGAAAAACTTTCAGTCTGTTAGAGTAAGATTATTACAATGTTTAATCCAAGATAGCTTGGAATCTTCTTACTCTTTAAAAATATGGCTCAGAAGAGTGAGCTCCCCGCAAGTTTAAAAATATTCAGTATTTGTAGAATAGCTGTCAGATGTGATATTGGAGGTGAAGATGGTACCAGGATGGCAGATGAACTCTGCCTCACTTAGAGACTGGGGGACACATGCAAGCTCCCTTCTCAGCTGTCTGCTGCTCAGAGTTATGGCTGAGGCAACGAATGGACAGACTGTGAACCAGCAAATGCTGAGCAGGAGTAGCTCACCATTATGCTTGCAAATTCCCCCAAGATTTCTCTGGAATGCTAGAGCTCACGTCATAGAATCGCAGTCCTACATTAATGCCTGAAGGTGAGAACTTCTGCCGTGCTAAGTGATTGCTGTTAATTCTGTTGTGAGTTCTCGGGGAACAGCTATGGCAGAGAAGTGAGTTCTGCATTGGTGGACTTCTCAACCATAAGTCTACAGGCATTCCCTTGTCAACAAATACTGATTTCTTTTGCCAGGTTTGACCATGTATCCTCAATAAGCCAATTAAGGAGCCAACTTAATAGCAGAAAGGGCAGATTTATCTATTCAATATGAGAAAACTTGGAAGGAGAACAAAGAGATCCAGTGACCTTTTAATTTGTCTTTTGGGAGTTTCTGAACTAAGACTGAAGTTGAGACAAAAGGTGGAGGGATATGAAGATCTGAGAAGCCCCTCTGCACGTGTGGCCCTGCTGGCCACTGCCCTGTCATTGCCTGGACTGCAGTCTCTCACCTGTGAGGTGGTCGGCCAAGTTGTCAGAATCATGTGACATCTGCCCCCTGAGATAAGTCTCCAAACCAGCAAACACGCACTTTCTTACCACAGTGTCAGAATTTAGCAACAAATCAGAAGGTTCAGCAGGTTTAATGACGGCCATTTGTCATAAATTCCAGCTATCATAGTAGCTTGGTTCAGGTGGATGTGGGTTCTTTTATTCCTATCTTGTTTATTAATAGCAGCACTCAATCACACAATTGTACAACACAACACACACACACCACACACACACACACACACACACACACACACACACACACACACACACACACACACACACACACACACATGAATGCAAGTTAAAGAGGCCGTGGCTGGGTTCTCAAGGTTTCAAACATGATTTGAGAAGAAGTTAGATTGGCATCAGGCAGAAGATGCTGCTGGAAACTGTTGATATCAGGTTTGAGAGCAGAGATGCAGAATTCAAGGTATTAAGGCTGAGGCAGGTAGGTCCAGAAGAGCCAGAAATGGGTCAGGTTCAGGTCCAGACTGTTGGACAAGCAGATAGGCAGGCTGTTGAGTAGGCTGAATGAACGCTGGGGAAAGACTCGAATCTGATCCTTGCCTCATACATGCACCAGGCATCAAATGATATAATGCTATTGGACTCTGCCATCAGTTTTAGTGTCTTGTGTGGTTAATAAGTTCTTGGGTTTGCTTTCTCTGATATGATTTTAATGTTCCATGTACCGGCCCCCAGAGTTTCAAGTCTCCCCCAATAAACTTGGAGAATGGCTCCTTTGTCATTCTTAATACATCTTAATAGCTTGTGATATATGGATGGTGCCTGGCAGATAGTACAGCTTCTGAGTCCACCCAGGAGCCAGTTAACCTTTCTTACAATTAAATCAACAGCTACTTGGAAAATGAAGTTTCCTGGGGCAGGACACAGACTGAAAAGCCCATTTTATACAAAAGAGAGTAACTTAGAATGGGGCATCGTCTATTTGGGGGCGTCATCTGGGGTAGCAGTGAGATTCCGGGTAATTCCCATTTCTTCGGGATCTACTTTTAAATAATATGATAGCCGGGCTGTGAGGCATACGTGTCTTTTTAGAATAGTTTTACGTGGTCCAGAGTCTCCCCACCCCCATCCCTTAGAAATCTAAGTCACTTGCAAACATGCTAGGACGCCGCTATCTCCCCAGTGAGATAATGTCCCTTTGCCTTCCCAGAGCCCTCTCTTGGTGCAGCCTCTATGGAGCTTCCAGCAGGCGGCGCCTTGGAACCTCTGCACACAGGCTAGCCTACTTGTCCAAGTCCTGACTCAGGAAAGCTTAATGTTTTTTTCTTTGAATACTGACCAAAGGCTGGGCTGCCATCCCTGACACTCTGGACCTCCTTACTCATCCTCTGAAGCTCTACTCCCCAGCCACACCATCTGCCATGCTTGATAACCTCCACAGCAAAAACCATTCCTTTCCTCTTCCGCGTCTCTCTCCCCCGATCTGGACAGCTGCTGAGACTCATAGCTTGTCAATTCTGCTGCTTTTCCCTCAGATGTTAATAAAATTCTCGTTGAGCTTACAAACCATCTTATTCATGAGACGAAGAAGCTATTAGAGAGAACCTTGATTTCCCTGGTAACAGGAAGACAAGGTCAGAACTATAATTGTGGAGAAGCTGAAAGAAGAAGTTGTTGGGCTGGTTCAAAAGGCAGAGGAACACTGGTACTGACTGGTGTAGCTAGGTCAGGATGATTCTTATATCTAGAACTCCAGAGTGTTCATAAAATACTGACATACTCATGATAAATTTGTTTCTTTTTATAGGTACTCAAACCACTTGCCTCAAATATGCATATTTTTAAAGTACTATGTGCCAGACATTGTAAAAAATGAGTAAAACCATATTATAACTATAGAATATTAATAAGGGCAGGCAAATAAAAAGTTCAAAAATAGTCAGAGATATATAGCAAATTTCAGGTCAGCATAGGATCTTATGGCAGCTTTGTTTGGTTTGTTTTAACTCCATATATAATATGATGCAATGATGGAGTTTTCCTTCCCAAGACTCCATCTATATAACCATGGAAACTAGAACAGATCAATAGGATGACAGCTGGGTTGATGATAATGAAACAATTGAACCCCCTGGGAACAATCAAGAGAGCCTCTCCTAAAATTCCAGCTATTATCCTCTCCCCCAGATGCAAATCTTGGGAGACATCCCAGTATACAGGAAGCAGAGGCTGATTTTTAAAGGAAAAGCATGGTACAGTGTCCACAAAGCACTCATCCAGGAGGGAACGGGTTTTGCAGTGATAAGGCTGTTTGCTGGGTCAGTCATGGTACTGTAACTATCCTTTTGCTGTGCTATTTAAACATGCCTAACACACTCATTTGTTTCTCTTTGATCTATTCCTTTATTTGCTCGTGTCTCCACAGGAGAAGTAAATGCAACACCTGGCTCTCATAATAAGACCATGTCTGAACAAATGGGTGGGGGTGGAGAAAAGAAAATTCAGGGAATGCTTGTCTGAGTCGACACTTGGGCTGAAATATGGAATGAAAAAAGAAAACAAAACTAACTATTCAGGTCCTCTAGGGAGAAATGAATGCCATCATTCTGAGATAGACAAGAGCTTGACTTCTCCAATGGTCACGTAGATTCTAATATGACTCAAGGCCAGTGCTATCAAGGGAACAAAGCTAAAGGAGTAATGCTATCAAGAGTTAGTGCCTTGAAAAATGGCTTTTATAGTAATTGCAATGAAAGTTCCAGAAAGATTTTATGGATAAATTAATTTTGCTTCTGTTGATTTCTTTTACTGTCATCAAGTATTTCTTCTAAGCTGATGGGTATAGTTTAAGAGGGAGAAAGTATAGAAGGAGAAATTATTCTCATCTGGGTTGATACATAGAAGAAAGTGAAATTGATTTAAAGATTTTAAGTGGTCCTGAAGACATGATAAAAAGATATTTTCTTTCTACACTTGAAAAAAATCTGAAAGTTACTGATAAATGTAATTGAAATGAACAGAAAGTCATGGTGGAGCATGGTTACTGAACTCATGATGGTGCTATTCCTGAGACAGGAAACTACGAAAGAACTGGAGGCTCTGCTCTGAGTATATTAAACATGGCAGGTCTCAGTGGGTCTTAGATATGGGACAAATGTCATAGGATCAGCGGGATACAGATCCCGAACTCAAGAGGAAGGTGAGTGTCAGGGGGTAGAAGAGATGTAGAAACAGGAAGTCCACTTCTCCTCATAAAATTTCAGTACTGTGTAGTAGTATTTCCATTTTAGAACGTTCCAAGTAGCCATTAGCTTTTATAAGCTGAAAGATGTTATAGTAGAATTTATTTAATAAAAGTTCTGAATTTTCCTGTTTATCATCAGTAGAGATAGTAACATTTATCAACATAATATTTATCAACATAAAAAATAATTCTCACCTCTAAGGGGATGAAGTGTAGTTTATTCTAGTACTCATGTGGTACCAGTAACACACAAAAACAGATTCAGGCTACCACAAATTCCAGATTACAACAAGGTAACAATTTTAAGGCATTTTTATAGAAACAGAACAAAGAAGGTCATAAATCAACACTTAAAATCCTTTGGCAGGACCTTAGGTGGGCAGGTTTCAGCAACATGGGGAAAGGTCTGTCATAGGTCTTGGATTCTATCTAACTGCATTCCCAAACCCTTTATTGGTGGAGACTGGAAGCCTTTCTAAAAATCCCAAAAGGCTTACCCAGTGGTCATAAAGACATTAGGGCACATTCAGAGAAGGGCAATAAAGAACTATAAAGGAACATAAAGATGACCCAGAAAAATTTTAGTAATTTGGGTCTGGACTCACAACATGCCGAATTTCCATAACACCGAGTTTGGGATTAGTCATGATTTCATTGAGACAGAGACAGAGAGAGAGACAAAAAGAGAGAAGAGAGAGAGAGAAAAAGAGAGAAACACAAATGAACCATTAATTTATGCCAAACTTTCATTATTCCTCAAAGCTTCCTGTAGAGCATTTGTTGATGTTGTGGTAATGAATCGCCCCATAAGAAACAAACAAACAAACAATCAAACAAAAACATTTCCGATTGAAGCAATGAAACTCAGACGGAACTGGGAAGAGGAACAAGGATAGGGTTCAAGCTTCTGACACACAGGTGCCAGAGTCTTCCTAGGATGTGGTTTTCTGGTGAGTGACCAAACCGTTTTAAAAAGGGAGCAGGTGCATGAGCAGCGGACATCAGAGGAACCGATGCCTAGAAGACAGTACAGGAAGAGGAGAAACTGATACTAAAATTTCCCCGGATGGATGAAAGATGGATGAGGTTAAAAGACAAAATAGCAACAAATGGTCTCTCTCCCCCAATCCATGTCAGAATGTGGAGTCCTGGCTTCAGGAAGACTTTTATTATGATTATCAAACGCGATGCAAAGATCATGCTATCGCCATGGGATATATTAAAAAGAAAACCGGTGAAAAGAGAGGGCAAAATGAATTCCCCTGCTTTCTGACACGGCGAGGAAACAAGCAGTCTATGGGGAACTCTTCTGAGGACTGGAGTGGCTGTCGCAGCAAAGGTGACATAGTGCGTACCCCACTGATGCGTCTGCACACTTTTCTGACAAACACGCCTTCTCTTCCTCAGAGAACTTAGCTCTTTCCACAGCACCCATGTCTTAAAACATTTCCATCAGCAGGCTGCCTGGGGCATCAAACCTCAATTATTCTTTAGACCTGGAACAGCTTCTCTAAAACAAACCATAAGTACTCCTCCTTGGCATCTCATACACTCTCAGCACCTGAGGGTCATTATTCTATTTTAAGTTGTCAGCGGTACAAAGGAGAGCACAAATGACAAGTAATATTTCTAGGTGATTAAGTGGTAGGCACTAGCTGCCTTTAGCAAACTATGTTTAGTGTTCATATATGTCTGTTTATTATGTACAGAGCAGTAAGAGTTCATATTTTAAATGTATACTATAAAGAAGAAACCTACGCACTTACAGGTAATAGGTCAGTTCAGATTCAAAACTCCCCAATGGGATCCTTCTCCTTGTCAAAAGTCTGAGTTTTCCCTCATCCTCTTAAACTATATGGTCTTTGCCCACACAGGCCAAGGAAAGAAGGTGGAGATGGTCCTGTTAATTTTGTGCATATCCGACTAGCTATACTTTTTCATATATCAGTTGAAGAATATTACCCAGCAAGACACTCAGGAAAGAAAAAATAAGTTATATGAAATGTGGCATTCTTGTTGTCTTGCATATTTTCAATATATTATAACTATAATATGACTATCTAACAACTATTTGCATAATCCCTTACAGTTTAAAAGGGATTAAAAAATTAATCCTTAAAATTCACCCGGCACATGCAATTACCACCCCCACCTTAGTCAGAAGACTGAGGAAGTGCCACCGTTACCAAGGAGCCATGCCAGGAACAGCACTAATTTCATGCCAGTTGCCTTCCAGAAAGAAGAATCATTTTCACATCTCAGCATTCCCCACACCAGGGCATTGCCCACAAGAGCTGCAAGACACTCAATCCCAGCTCTTCCCATTTGCCTCCGGTCTGGTTCTATGTAACAGGCTGGGATTTCTTAGAAACAATCCCATGGTTGACTGCAAAAACCCCACAGGTGAGTCATTTCCACAATAACCAGAAGGCAATTAAAGGACAGTTTTTTTTTTGAGTTGAAGGATGTCAAAGGCACCAGAAATATGATTTAAACCAACCTAAATATGTAAATAGCACTGATGATGGCCGAATGTGTTAAGATTATGTCTATCGTCACATTTGTCTTTGTACCCAATACATTTTTGAAGAGCATGCAAAATACTGTCTTTTAGGTATTTACTTAACTGCAGCACTGGATGGTTTTAAAACCTCTCCTTGAGTATTTATTAAGGTTCTTCTGAGAGCTGAGCGATACAACGACATTTAAAGTCAGTCCAGTCAGCCTCTTTTCCCATGGAGAACAGCAACAGCTGATATTTAATGGAGTCATGCATAGAGGCGCTGTCATTCTTGAATGATGGCCACCTTTGCACTGCTGTTTCCCAGCTTCTCAGGACACTCTCAGATGCCCAGTATGGCCACAGGAAGGCCTGCTATAACCCAGACCTTTCAATCATGACTTTCTTTCGTTTCCAAGGAGAAAAGAACCGAGAGACAATCACGCCCACGTCTGTGTATATGTTTCTGAAGAATACCCATGAAGCCTTCCCATTTCTCCTTGAAAACAATGTTCCATCTGGTTTCACTTCCATAAAACTGTTTCAAGAAGAGGCAGAAATTCCAAGTTAGCATGGATGATTTATTTTGTTGTTTTATTTGCTTTTAAAGTATTTCATGCATGATGGGAAATGAAGGTATGGTTTCTTCAGAGCACGAAGAGGAAACTTTATCTCTCCTTGGCATGAAGTGCTGTTCATTTGGGGGGTCAGGTGATGGGAGGAGAAGAGATTCAGTGTTGTGATGTCCTTCAAAAATATTCTGTTTGAAAAGGCTGTCATCCTTCATTCTAAGGACACGGGGGTCATGGTTACTCATTGAATACTTTCATCTAACTAAACTACTACCTTTTAGATTTTAGATCTCCCTGTGCTAAGTAGGAGGACTGTAGCTTAAATGATGCCCTCTGAATTATTATTATATCATTATTATTTTTCACCCCATACCTAAAAAATTACAATGCCTTGAAGTGTTTTCCTTCCTCTTTAGAGATTTTCTTAGCTTACCTTTTCTCATTTGAACACACACACATGCACCCACATATATGCATGCAAACAACCCTCAGTGGGAATTAAGATTGTTGCAGGATATTTGATCATACTCTGAGCCCTGAGATTGTATTATTTACAGGAAAAACCTGTTTCTAGTTGTGGTGTGGTTCAGCTCTAGCAGACACCTTTAATCTAAGAGCTTTCTGCTTGAATGTCGTAAACAGGATTAAATAACGTCAAGAGGCGGGACAAACAACCAGGTGACAGGAAGTGAACATAGGAAAATTAAGAAAAAACATCAGAGAGATTAAGAGGGAGTCAGGAGGATGAACAGAGAGACACACAGAAAGTAGAAGGGAGGAACATTAAGTTGGGGAAGATTTTGTTGAGATGACTTGGGAGAAGGAGGCTTCAGGGACTTTGGCTGAGTAGGAAGGTCAGCTGGGTGCTTTGTCTTCTTATCTAAGTTGGCAGCCTTTTATCTCAGCATCTGACTCCCAAGTTATTTTAGTTAGGGCTTCTATTGCTGTGAAGAGATACCATGAACATACCAACTCTTTTTTAGTTTAAATAAAATATCTATCTATCTATCTATCTATCTATCTATCTATCTATCTATCTATCTATCTATCTATCTATCTTACATACTAGCCACAGTTTCTCCTTCCTTCACTTCTCCCAGTCCCTTCCCCCATCCTCCCCCATCCTCCTTCTGTTACCACCCCATCCACTTTTACTCTGGGCCAGTTTAGGCAGGACCAGGTTTCCCACGGGTAACAACAAAACATGGCATATCTTCGTAAGATTTAGCACCTCCACATGTATTAAGGCTGGACAAGGTCACTCAGTATGAGGAGTAGTAGGGTCCTAAAAGCCTGTAAAAGAGTTGGAGACAGCCCTTGTTCCCACCGTTAGGAGTTTCACAAGAGGACCAAGCTACAGAATTGTAACATATATGCAGAGTGCCTAGGTCAGTCCCATGCAGGCTCTCTGGTTATTGATTCAGTCTCTGTGAGACCCTATGTGCAAAGGTTAGTTGATTCTGTGAGTTTCCTTGTGGTATCCTTGACCCCTCTGGCTCCTACACTCCTTTCTCCTTCTCTTCTGCATGATTCCCTTAACTCCACCTAATGTTTGGCTCTGAGTCTGTATCTGTTTCCATCAGTTGCTAGATAATGCCTCACCTGATGATTGGCCTATGCACCAGTCTGGTCACAGCAGATAGTCAGTTCAGGCTATGCATCTGTTCTTGCCAGGAATATAAGCTGGGTTCATGGGCGATTCTGTTGCACCAGGTTTTTGCCTGACAGTAAAATGTTCTGCCTTTCTAGTATTCTTCCCCTCTGTTATCTGCCACATGATCACTCGTATTCCCATCCCCACCCACCTTCAGTCCACTCACAAAATCTCTTCTATTTCACTTTTACAAGGAGTTCTGGATGTCTCCCCATGGACCCCCCTTACCTTGCCTTAATGGGGCTGTGGATTGTAGTATGGTTATACTCTATTTTATAGCTAATATCCACTTATGAGTCAGTACATACCATGTTTGTCTTGGTCTTGGTTTCCTCACTCAGGATGATTTCCTTTTCTAGTACCATCCATTTGTCTTTAAATTCCCTGATGTCCTTGCTTTTAACAGCTGATTAATACTTCATTGTGTAAATATATCACATTTTCCTTATCCATTCCTCAGTTGAGGAAAATCTAGGTTGTTTCCAGGTTCTTGTTATTACAAATAAAGCTGCTATGAGCATAGCTAAACAAGTGTCCTTGTGGTATGATTGAACATCTTTTGGGTATATGAACCACAGCAATTCTTATAAAGTAAAACATTTAGTTGGGCTTGCTCACTTACAATTTAGAGGTTTAGTCCATTATGTTCATGGTGGGGAGCATGGCCATGTGCAAGCAGACATGATGTTGGAGCAGTAGCTGAGATTCTTACATCTTGTAGGCAACAGGAAGTCGAGTGAGACACTGGGAAATATACCGAGCATAGGAAACCTCAAATCCCACTCCCATGGTGACGCACATCATCTCACAAGGCCATAACCACTCTATCAAAGTCACACTTCCAAATAGTGTCACTCCATATGAAATTATGGGGGCCAATTACACTCAAACTACCACATGAGACTTTATTGGAAAAAATCAAAGTCTCGACATGTTGTTCAGTATTTTACTATACATATTTTGTTCCCATGAACTAAATATGTAAAAGATTTACACTATGTGTCTTATCCTCCACTAACAGTATAAGTTGCAAATGCCTTCCACCCTCTAATTACTGAAGATTCATTATTCTAAAACCTCAGTATTCAAATCATATGGGGCAAAGCATTGTTCAGCTCCCTAAACCAAACATTACTGAGACACTACAACCATTGCACAAAAATTCCAAGCTTACATTAGTTGATAGAAGGTCTCTCTCTTTTAGTTGAAAGTAGAATTGTATTCATACAATATATTCTGATTATAGTCTCTCCTCCCCCAGCTCATCCCAGGATTGTCCCTACTGTCCCATCCACACAAATCCACATCCTTTCTTGTTCTCATTATAAAACAGATGTCTAAAAATAATAAGATAATAGAAGACTAAAATGGAAACGAACACATTTGAGTAGGGCAAATCAGATAAACAGAAAAGCTGGAGGCCTCCCATCCCCCAAAGGACAAATAACTGTAGCAAATGCTCTATAGTTCTATAAAGATTATAAACCTGAAACCAAATCATGGTACAAAGATCACTGTTTTAAGCTATGAAAGTCAAGTGAGGGTTTTGACTGTTAGAAGGTATGTCAAGATAGGGACAGAGGTGCAAAAATTTGGGTAGCCTTAGAGCAATTCTAATCATATGTATTGATTCATCATAGAAATCACAGAGTGGAACTCAAAAGAAAAAGGAAGCCTGCCAATTAATAGATATTATTTTCAATTATATCCTCATCATACTGGAGAGAGCAATTTAGGTTTAATGGATTTTGAATGGCAACCAGACTGTAAAGACACCAAAATAGATAGAAAGTTGAGCACAGAAACCAAGGAAAGGAGAGTGTGTGCCTATTAAAATGATTGGCCTATATTAACATTTTTCTTAGACCATTTTATATCAAAGAGTGACAAAGTTGAATAACCACTTGGACTTGGTACTAAAGGTTTACCATTTGGTAACTTATGGATACAGAACGTGTTTAGATTCTGGCCTAATTAAGTCTAAAATTAACATCTTAGTTTATGAAGAAAAATATAGCTTTACATAAAAATGTAAGTCAAATTTAATATACTCAATTTTCCTAACATTTTTCTAGCAGGATTGTATTTGGTTCCTTTAAGAGTCAAACAGACAAGCATGCATAAATTGCACCTAGTTGCAGATGTTCGAGATTTCATGGAACAACTTATTCTTTTGTTTTTGGTTCAGTTAATGCACTTTCTCAAAGTAAATGACTGCAGTGAACTAAAAGAAATTGAGTAAAATATCTTTTCTGGATTAAATTAACCATAATCTATTAGACTTAGAATATGTTCATAATAGTATTAATGATAGCTCATCTGTATTAAAATTCAGTGTGAAATATTCCGCTGTACTTTCCCAATGTTCATTACTGCCTCCCTTCTCATAACTAATGTTGATGGAGGTGTTTCTTGAGGGAATGGGGAGTGCTCTGCAGGAGACATCATAGCACTTGGTGATTGGTTCTGTTAGGATTATTCTCTATTCTATGCCTTCTTATAAATCATAAAACAGTTGCTCTTTAAATTTCTTCATGTCTTAAAAGGAATTAGTACACCTTACCTCCTTTTGAAATTTTTGTGAGATGAACAAATTAACGAAAGCAATAACACAAAGCATGCTTACTATATAAAGCTGCAGAGGCTCAGCCACTGGCTTTTTGCTGCAGCATAGACATACAGATTATGAAATTGACTTGTTTAAGTATGAAGATGCTCAGTTCATCGTGTCTGAACTACCAGTATCTGGATAGATATACAATCCACACAAAGGCTTACTCTAATGGCTTGGGAAGGAGGAAGTTAAAACATAGTGGAATATTCTTATCACACTGTAGTATCCATCATGACAAGAAGAAAAGAAGTCTAGGAAGGATGGTCTTGTATTAACTTTTGAAGGAAACAGGGTAAGAAAGATCTGCTATTAAGGTTAAAGCTCAAAGAAAAATGCCTATCAAGAGAGCTATTAAAATGAGTAGCCTCTTGGATTGTTTTGAAGGGCAAGCTTCTTTCTTTCTCATGATTATGAAGACCATCACTCTCATAATGTTGTCCCTTTAGCTGTAGTCGCTGTGGCTTTCCAATACCAGCTAATGCTGTCAATGAAGCAATTGCAGCAATTCCATCTCTCAATTGAAAAATTAACTCCATTTCAAATCTCTAACTAAGTTTAGTCTTTTTGTCTGAACAGGCTTAAAATTATCAACTGACAAATGCTTTTTAAAATATTCAGACTTAAATTATAATTTCACATTCAGTTCAATTTTTATCACCAAAATTTCATATCTATTTCTCTGTCTGTCTATAATCTTTCATTTAGCTTTGGTCTATCTTACCAACCTATTTTGCACATGTTAAAGATGCTTGAAATGGCAGTGAAATGATAATCTGATCATTAGTAATTAGATTGTGTACAAAATATTACATGATCAACTTTTCTCTTTTTATTTATGCATTTTTAAGTATTAAGTATAGAATCTTTTAAGAAAAAGAATAGTTATTCTAAAAGTATTATTGATCTTTGCAGCTGGGATGGAAAAAAGGGAAGAGTCCAGAGCGGTGAATGAGTACAAGGAAGGAGCTTATTCTGTACAGAATGTATCAGTTGAACACAGAGAAGGAAGCTGGGCACCAAACCCCACATGCAGCTGAGGATGCTTTGGCAACTGAGAACTGCTGGGAGGAGAGTCAGTTTTCGAGAGGTAAGTAAACCTTACTTCTGAGGAAAAAATGCGCAAACAAGAATATATAGGTGTCCAATTTTGACTTGATGGGAATAAAGAAGAGAGGACACAGATTTGCTGTGTAGGGAAGAAAGTTGGACATAGTAGAAGTTAGAAAACAAGGTGAAGTCAGTCAAAACACTGCATATGAAATTATCAAAGCACATTTTTTTGTAAAAAAGCTAAGACACACACACACACACACACACACACACACACAGACTTATCCATGTAAAAACTAACCAGAGTCTATTGGCAGAGGCTGCTCATTCATTCCTGGCTGCTCAGATCCCCAAAATAATTACACAGAAACTATATTATTTACAGTACTGTTAGGCCAATAGCTTGAGCTATTTCTAGCTAACTCTTATATCTTAAATTAGCCCATTTCCATTGATCTGTGTATTGCCATGTGACTGTGGTTTACCAGCAAGGTTCTGGTACATTAGTCTCCTGCGGATGGCTACATGGATTCTTACTAGCTCTGCCTACTTTCTCCTAGCATTCAGTTTAGTTTTCCCACCTAGCTCTATTCTGCCCTATCACAGGCCAAAGATGTTTCTTTATTCATTAATCAATTAAAGCAACACATATACAGAAAGATTTCCTATATCATTTCCCCTTTTCTGTTCAAATAAAAAGGAAGGTTTTAAGTTTAACATAGTAAATTGCATATAACAAAACAATTATCAATCAAGAATTACAGTTACAATAATTATATATACTTTATTCTTTATCATAACTATGGAAAACTATAACTATAGCTATCTATTCTTCAACTATATGAAAAACTCCAGAAGGATATAACATTACCTAAATAAATAGGAAGTGCATTGTAAGCAACTTACAAAAATCTAGAATTGACAGAGACATCTCACTTGCCACACCCAAAGTTCTTCTGTAATATTGGGGCACCCATCTTCAGCCTACTGACCCATAGTATCTGGTAGACTTTTCCATGAAGCAGGAAATTTCAAAGACAGTTCTGCCAATATTGGCAGTTTGTCAGTCACATTTTTCTATATTCTGCAGAAAGTCTGGCAGACTCTTATGAAGCAGGAACCCCAAAGGAGTGTCTCATCTTCTTTAGGTAGTAACTTCAGCAGTCATTTTTCTCTGGGTGCTGCATGTCCAGTTTATACAGCATAACATCAAGCAGTCCAGACAAGAGCAATTTCTTGCCCAAAAGGCTAACTATCTCCATAAGGAGCCTCTTTAATGCCCATCATCCTCTTGAAGTAGATTGGTGCTGCCAGGAGCAGATGTATCTCATTGTCATGAAAAGTCCCAAGTTCTTAAAACATTTTGAATGTCATATTCTGTAGGTCTTTGAAAAATTTGAAGAATATCTATCCATCTGAAATACGTCTTTGTACATCTAGAAAACCTAACATGACTACAAACTTGACTATTATAGATGATTATCTATTTACCTATATTTCTTAATTATCCATTACATTTTTAAAGGAGCTGCACAAACACAATAACTTAACCAAGAGTAGAAATATACATATAACAAAATTGACCTAAATTGGTATCAATAAACCAAGATCCATACCAATACAAATCTCTATAGCATATGTCCCTTTAAATTTGAACCAAAATTTATAAACAATATTTCAGAATTTTGGCATAGTTCACTCCAAACTGCTTCAGGCTTTTTGTTGGGTGAAGTAACTTTTAGGGGTGTTCATGGTGACCTTTCAGGAGGGTCTTGGTCCATCAAACCATATTATATTGGAAGGAATCCACAGGTTCTCATCTTCTGTGGAAACAAAAGCAGAACTTTTTCCAAAGCAACAAATTGTTAGCTGCAAATTTTGAAGTCAAAATACCTTTAAAATGTATATGTTGGTTTAGCTTAGCAGACATACAAAAAATGTCTCTCTGTACTTGGCTACTTCACAATCAAAAAATTCAAAGAAAGCACAATAGTCTATATAATCCAGACTCTCTGTGTATAGTCCATTTTTATGTGGCTTATTTTTTCTTACTTTTACTTTTTCTACAAATTTGATAATAATTTTTTTATCTTTAATCCTTTAACCTATGACTGTCTGTACTCTTTTATATTATAACTGTCTATTCTCTTTTTCCTCTCTTTCTCTCAAGCCTAGATAGATTTTTAAAAACTCACTGTGACCCATTTAGAGCTCTTTTTCATCTGAATTTGTCTTTATTGTGTATCTGTAATCCTTTTCTGACCTAAATTGCTAAGAAGTGTGACTAAAACTAAGGCTGCTTTGCCTTTTGACTCTGCCCAGTCCTATATGGTAGAAGCATGTTTACTGCCCCTGTGAGCCATGCACATTGCCCCAGTTCCAGGTATACAGTGGATCTATGTCATACCATTAAGTAGTTTGTAACATGATGCTCACAAAACCCATTAAAATGCTCTGTAACCAGACCCCTGAAAGAGTCAGAGTGATTTGTGCTGGTGAACCAGAAAGCTGGCTAGTAAAGAAGCCACGCAGCCTTCCTTGCCAAGGCTGCATCAAGAAGACCTATCTTAAAGGAGCTGCGGCTTTCCAGCAAATAAGTTGCTGCCTAAACTCTGGTGTGTTTGTGTGTGTGTGTGTGTGTGTGTGTGTGTGTGTGTGTGTGTGTGTAGAATTCCTTTTCAAGCTCTCTCAGGTTTTTAAATGGATTTAGTTGACCACATTTGCACCAATTTGTTGGCAGAGAGACTAGTTCATTTTCTGACCTGAAATAATGACACAGAAATCTGTATTAATTACAGTACTGTTTGGCCAATAGCTTAAGCATATTTATGGCTAATTCATATCTTAAATTAACTTATTTCTAGTAATCTGTGTATCACCATAAGGTCATGGCCTACTGGCAAAGTTTTGTCAGGCTCCATCATAGGTGTCTGTCTCCAGTGGTGGTTACATGACTTCTCCCTGCTTACTTTCTCTCTATCTCTTCCAGCCTGGCTATATTCTGTTAAGCCATTGGCCAAAAGCAGCTTATTTGTTCATTAATCAATGAAAGCAACACTATACAAAAGGACTTCCCACATCATTTTCCCTTTTCTGTTCCCACACCAAGAGTCAATTGAATAAAAACCATATCAAAAGTTTAAATGGTTCAAGAAAACCTGGGCAATTATTTAAGCATTTATGATACATGTAACAACTTTTTTAAAGATTTATTTTGTAATTTTAATTATGTGTAGGCATGTATGTATATAAATGTAGGTGCTCACATGTCCAGAAAAGGAAGTCAGACCCTTGGAGCTGGATTACATGCAACTGTGAGCTCTGCAATGTGGGTGCTGGAAACTAAACTTGAGTCCTCTGTAAGAGTAGTGCATGCCCTTAAGTACTGAGTCATCTCTTCAATCCCAGTATCTGCTTCTTATTAGCAAATTAACAAACTTTAACACAAAAAATACTTCTTTTAATTTCAAACTCATAATACATAAATATGACATATTAATATCTATACTCACTGTCACATGATCTAAAAACATTTGCTTTCTATTTCAGACAAAGCATCATGATCTTGTCCTGGTTTCTTGCCTACTTAAAAAATATAAATATAATATAGCTGGAGTTATGTTTATTATGAAAATTCACACAGACTTAGTACTCTAAGAACAAAATTGAAGTCCATGAGTCTCAATGTAATTATATCTGATTTAGAATGACAGATGCCCAGGGAAGGGGATAGCTAATGTGTGTGGACCCTGTGTGGACCCATAGGGAGATGGACTTGCTGGAGAAGGACTTAAGAAACAAGCTAGGCAACAGCATCCACCAGAGGGTAGTGAGAAACAAAGAAGGTGATGTTTGAAAGAAACCCAGTAAAATGAAGACTGAAAAGCAAGTAAGTTTGACAGCTGGTGATTAATTGATGTTCAATCTCAATTAAATGCACAAGTGATCATTTGAAGCCCAAAGCTGAACTTAATAGGTATTTAATGAGTCAATTAGTCAGGTAATTTTTAACACATACATTAGATGTCAGGTATTTCAGAAAAGTTTCAAATTAAAACAATTCGGATGAGAACAGTTGGATATTTATAGATTTTTATGGCCTAAATGGATCATATCATATCTGAGATACTAATATTTATATTACTAAGTAATGAAATATATAATCCAAACACAAAGGAATAAATCTAGTCCTTCATAAAAAAAAGTGTTACAGATGATAATTTCCCACACAGGGTAGTTACATTAATTGTGTGTGTTGTATATGTGTATGTGTTCTTTATATTTATAATAATGGAGAACTTGTACTAATTATATATATGCATGTACATATATATGCATATATATGTTGATGATCAACACACACACATTGTGGGATCCCCCTTGTATGCTGTGAATACCATTGGTTAATGAAGAATCTGCTTTGAGCCTATAGCAGAGCAGTGCAGACAGAGCCTGGCGGGGAAAACTAAACTGAATGCTGGGAGGAAGAAGAAGGAGTTGGAGAGAAGCCATGGAGCCTCTGCCAGAGACAAACAAAATGAAACTTTTCTGGTAAGCCACTGCCACATGGTGATACACAGATTAATGGGGATGGGTTCAATTATTATGTAAGAGTTAGTCAATAAGAAGCTAGAGCCAATGGTAGTGATTTAAATAATACAGTTTCTGTGTGATTATTTTGGGAGTCTGGGCAGCCAGGAACATACAAGCAGCCTCCTCCAACAAATTGGTGCCCACGTGACCAACTAAAATCCACTTAAAACCTGAGAGGGTTTCAAATAGAATTCTAGACACAAAAATAAAGAGTTTAGCACAGCTTCTTGCTGTTTGCCAGTGGCATGCCACAGCTGCTATAAGAGAGGTTTTCCTGACTCAGCTGTAGCAGAAAAAAAAAAAAAACATGTCATTTTGAAATGCTGGCTTTTTGGCTCATGCTGCCAGCACAGCTCCTGGCTCTTTCAGGAAATCGAGCATTTGAATTAGTTTTGTGAGCAAGGCTCTATGGCTTGCTTGGTGGCAACATGGACTGGCTTTGTACCTAGAGATGGGGCACTGTGCATGGCTCTCAGAGGCGGGGAACAGTTGCACCATGCTGGACTGGGTGAGGCAAGCAGAAAGTATTGTATTTCCCCTAGCAGTAGTGCTGCTTAAATTTTTAAGAAGTGCTTAGGATTTTATGAAGCACTCCTGGACAGTAAAGAATTACAGATACACAATAGCACAGATTCAGACATAAAAGATCTCTAAATGGGTCACAGTGTTAGATAAATGTACATAGGCTTAGGAGAGAGAAAAAAAGAATATAAGCTTGTTTAAGGAAGTAAATGATTTTTCTTTTTTTAAAAAGGTAAAATCTTTAAAGAGACAGAATACAGGCAGTCATAGATTAATAGGAGTAAAGAAGGAGTAAGCCACACAAAAATATAAAATTCACAGAGAGGCTGAATTATGTATATTACTATGTTTTCTTTGAATTTTTTGATTGCAGAGAGACATTTGATTCTGGGGTGCTAAGCTAAACCAACATATATTTCTTAAAGTGTCGTGACTTCAGAATATGGGTCTAAGGATATGTTGCTTGGAAAATAGGCTCTTCTTATGATTCCACAGAGGATGAGAACCTGTGGATTGTTTCCAGACTAATATGGTTTGATGGACCAAGACCCCTTGAAAGGTCACCTTGGACGCTGCTCAAAAAATTTCTGCACCCAACTACGGACTGATCTGAACCTAGCACATAGGATAAACTATAAAATACTTGATTAACAGCTCCCCCAATCAGCAGGAAGTAGTCTAGAGAACTATGCCCATATTCCCAAACATTGATTATAAATGTTTATTTATATTTAAAGGGGGATATGCTATAGAGATTTGCGTTGGTATGGATTTTGGTTTATAGATACAAATTTAAGGTGAATTTTGTTAAACTGTGTATATGTATATTTCTGCTCTTGCTTAATGTATTGTTTTGTACAGCTCATTAAAATTAAGAAATATAAGGTAATAGATAATCATCTATAGTAGTCAAGTTTGTAGGCATGTTAGGTTTTATAGATGTACAGAATTATATTTTAGTTAGCTAGATAATGTTCAAATCTTTCAAAGACATTCAGAATAGGGCATTTAATTTTTTTAAGAATTTGCCAGGCAGTGGTGGTGCACGCCTTTAATCCCAGCCCTCAGGAGGCAGAGGCAGGCGGATCTCTGTGAGTTCAAGGCCAGCCTGGTCTACAAGAGCTAGTTCTAGGACAGGCTCCCAAGCTACAGAGAAACCCTGTCTCGAAAAAACAAAAAAAAAGAAAGAAAATAAAAGAAAGAAAGAAAAAGAATTTAAGACTTTTTATGATAGTCAGACATATCTGCTCCTGGAAAAACCAATTTACTTCGAGAGGAAGATGGGCATTGAAGAGGTTCTTTATGAAGTTGTTTAGCCATTTGGGCAAGAAATTGTTCTTGCCTGGACTGCTTGATGAACTAGACATGTAGTATCCACAGAGAAATGACTGCTGAACTTGCCTAAAGTTGAGACAATGTCTTGGGGTTCCTGCTTCATGAAAGAGTCTGCTAGACACAGAAGAAAGTGACTGACAAACTGCCAATATAATTGGAATTGTCTTTGAAATTTCCTGCTTCATGGAAAAGTCTGCCGAAAACTATGGATGGTTAGTACGCTGAAGATGGATTCCCCAAAGTTACAGAAGAACTTTGGGTGACTGTCCAGGTAGCAAGATGTCTCTATCAATCCTAGAGTTTTAGAAGTTGCTTACAATGGACATCCTCTTTACTTCAGTAATGTTATATCCTTCTGGAGCCTTTGATGGAGTTGAAGAATTTAAAGTTATAGTTTTTCTTAGTTATGATAAAGGATAAAGTAGAAATAAATATTGTAACTATAACTCTTGCTTGATAACTTTTGTGATATGTAATTTTACTATGTTAAAGTTAAATTCTTCCTTTTTATTTAAACAGAAAAGGGGAGGTGATATGGGATTCCCCTTTCTATGCTGTGAATACCATTGCTTAATAAAGGACTGCTTTGACACAACAACAGAGCAGGTCAGAAAGAGCTAGGTAGGTAAAACTAAAGTGAATGCTGAGAGAAAGAGGGAGGAGTTGGAGAGAAGCCATGGAGCCTTCACCAGAGACAAACGTGCTGAAACTTTGCTGGTAAGCCACTGCCATATGGCAATACACAGATTAATGGAGATGGATTAAAGTAATATGTAGAGCTAATGGACCAAGCAGTGATGTAAATAATACAGTTTTGTGAATATTTTGGGAGTGTGGGCAGCCAGAAACCAACAAGCAGCCTCCTCCAACTATATATATGTGTGTGTATGTATACATATACAGATATAAACACACATATATATGTATATATGATATATATCTTTTAATTATTTTAAAATATACACATTGATTCCTCACTTTTATCCGATCAGACTCCTTCTATCATCTTCTTCCTACCATCCTCATCTCCCTTGACATCCAAACTTTTATTAAAATTTAAATAATCCATTGAGTCATCTTAGAGTTGCTAAAATCATTTAAATTAATTTTTGTCTATTTTAAAACAAATTTTACTATATTTTAACCATGTTCAATCCCCAACTCCTCTAAGACTATCTCCACTTACCTACTCATCCAGTTTTGTGTCCTGTCTTTTATAAAATAATTATAAAGTACAACATATGCTGCCCATATGTGTATGGTCTTCCACCAGAATATGGTCTACTTACCATACTTTCTTAAAAGGCACACTCCTAAAGGTAACTACATATCCTTGTCCCTTAAGCTAATTTGTTATTGTTCTTTGAGATATGGTGTAATAGTTTTGGCTATTCTGGAACTCTTTTTACAGACTAGTAACAGAAACTTGTTTGGGGAGGGCAGACCCATGGCTCCCCAGGATGGCCTTAAACTCACAGAGATCCACTTGCCTCTGCCTCCTGAGTTCTGGGATTAAAGCTGTGCACCACCACTGCCCAGCAGCTTAAGCTATTAATAGGCAATAGCTCTTTAGATAGGAATAGGACTTCTTACTTTTTCCCCCTCTTCATGGGAGTTTTATCTTGCTTGCATGTTCACAGGACTTGTACATATGATCACAACCACTGTGAGTTCACACGTGCAACTGCATTGCTGTATCCAGAAGACACAGTTTCATAGAGGCAATCCACTTTTTCTGGCTCTTACAGTCTTGTTTCCCAATCTTGTACAATGAATCCTCAGGACAATTGGGGTCTAGGATAGATGTTCAAGTTAGAGGTGATTTTTGCAGTCTTTTATTCTTTGTATCTTGCTCAGTGCTGTAGGAATTCCTACAGCCAGTAGTTTTTAAGTTTCCTACCCACTTGGGCGTGGCTTCTTATACTGTATATGCCAATGTAAAGTGCTGGTATGGCCTCTCATCCAGTGGCATGATTCTGTTCCTGTTTCCTGTTTGTGCAGAAGATTGTGATCTGTGAGTCTATCCCTAAAAATATAACCCTTTATTATACTCAATTCTAGTAGTGTGGGATTTCATTTTAGTGTCCTTCTTCATCTGGCCCCCATGTAGATCCAGACTCCACAGCTACTGGGTGGATCAGCTTAAAGGCCTAACCTGTCTACATCCCAGAGAGTCTCCCAACCACACCTGCTTGGCTTGCTCTCACCTAAGCAGTCTTTTGTAAAATCCCCACCACAGGGGGGATAACTGAGTGTAGCAATGTGGAAATTTCCCAAGCTCATGAACATCCCCTCTCCCACTGCCACGTTCCTTGACACATGGTGACTTGTGTAGCTTCCGGTTTGTGTGCCCTGCCTGTGAGTTCTGGGCTTCTTGCTCCATGTACGGAATTGATTTAATTGCTTTTAATTTGTCTAACAAAGCATATTTCTCAGTATTAAACCAGTGCCAAGGCAGGACACTAAAGCGATTCAGGACCATTCCTGTTGTCACTGGTTGCATCGTGATAGTCACAGTTCTGCAACCATGACACCTACAGGACAATAAATATTATTACACCTAAAACAATTTACTGGACCTTATAACAAGTAATTAATAAGTCAATAAACTTGAAAGTTATATAATGGTAGACAACATTACCATTGAAACTTTTAGTAACTTTTTTGCTAATACTATGGATTGTATTCTGCAAGGCTTATATGGTTAATGTGATACATCCATTTGTTGGGTATTGGGACTCAGTTTTTTCTTTATACTATATCCTTAAAAAATGATTTGATAACAGTCAAGAATGAGGCACTTTTAGAAATGATACAGTTTTTACAGACTAATAATGAACAGCTTGCTGGCAGGATTAATACCATCAAAAAGCAAAGGTTACCTTAAAAATTAATTCTATTGAAAACGGTAACATTAATTTGACTGCCAAAATTAAATCCATGACTAAGGGTACTGAGAAATTATTTGAAAGAATTCATACTGTTAAATTTGACAATCAAAATTTGTTATAAAGTTATGATAGGTTAGCAGACAGAGTATCTCTCCAGGAAGGCAATATGCATGCTATCCAAATAATGTCCAAGGATGAGATGTTATTTTTAAAGGAAAAACTTTGGAATCGCATGTGCAGAATGAGGACCAGAGGCTAGGTGCCTCAATGAAATCACTAGAAATATATACAGGCCAGGAGATTCAGGCTTTACAAAAGACAATAGTAAAAAGATTTGAAACAATTAAGAAAATTATTGGAACTGATGAGCATGGAAAGAAGGTAGATGGATGAGATTTAACATCACCAATATCTATCAGAGATGACTTACCTAGGGTTTTAGCTTCCTACCCTGTAATCTACTCTGACAAAGCTTCAAGTTTTAAAGGCCAAAAGGATCCAACAAGGTACCTATAGGATACCTATAGGAATGAATGATTTAAAAGAAATTAAGCAAGGTGTAGTAACTTATTGGTTGCATTCTGGATTTGTTAGGGAAATGGTAAATACGTGGGCTTTTAGCATTAAAGCAATGTTACATGACTGGCTTCAGTTAGTTTCAGCAGTCTTGGATGACACACCTCAACAGCTGTTTAAATGCTTTTTCAGAGATGAGACTAAAATTTTAGAACAATAGGGAAAAGCAAAAGGACTTGAGACTTTCAAAGATCAAATTCTTGGTGAGGGCACTTATACAGACCCACAGGTTCAAGCTTTATGACTAACAAATCTTGTCCCTATGCCACAAAGCAGCCATAAATACTTGGGACAGTATAGAAGAACCAGAAAAACGAATTGACACAAATACACGGATTAAACAGGGCCAGAGAGATCCCTTTAGTGACTATTTACAGAAACTAAGGCTGTACAAATAGGAATAACAGACACAGCTGCTAGATGAGTACTTACTGAATCTCTGGCTTTTGAAAATGCAAACTTAGAAGGCAAAAAGATACTTGGGCCATTAAAGATTATATCAGCACCAATGCATGAATGGATCCTGCATACAATAAACATTGAGATATTTGACTATAATACTGAATCTTGGGTAGGAGAAGCAAGTTCCAAAGTTATGAGGAGACATCAAAATGCAAAATGTTTCAATTGTGGTAGAATAGGACATTTGAGAAGTGATTGTAGACAAGGAATTCCTAAGAATAAGGTATCCTCTGGGAATGGCAAGAATAAGAGGACTCAGCCTTCAGGTATATGTAGGAGGTGGGGCAAAGGCCAACGTTGGACCAATGAATGCAGATCAACAAAAGACAACGCAACCCAATACCATTGGGAAACTCCTTGAGGGGTGTCTCACAGTCCCCCAAGCCAAAAGTGGCCCAGTCATTCCCAGTCACTGTGGAGGATATGTCTCACCAGGAAAATTAAAAAATCTAGAGCCTTCTGTAAAAACCATATTGATCTGGATGATGGAATAAACATGAAAGATAAATAAAAAATTTCAATAGGAAATAGGAAACGTATATTCTGGTAGACTTCTATAAATGATCAAAGACCAAAGCTAAGAGTGCATATAAATGGCATTGTAATTGTGGTTTTGATAGACATGGGTGTGAGCATGAGTATCATTAATCCATAATCTTGGCATCCAAATGTGCATCTTTAAGAGGTAGATGATCAATTACTAGGAATTGGAACCCTATCTCAAGTGAAACAAAGCACGAGATAGGTTGAGTGCATAGGGCCAGAAGGACAGAGAGGAAGCCTGAGGCCATCTGTGGCTAATATTGCAATGAATTTTTGGAGTTGTGACCTATTGTAGCAATGGAATACCCAGATTACCATTTCTGCAGTCACAGAAACTCATAATTCTGGGAAGTATATTATAAGATACTATTCACAAAGGTCACCAGCCATTCAGGCTGTACAAGAACACAAAGCAACTAGCAAACCTTTAGAGGTACCAACAGCACTACCTATAAAATGGTTAACTGAGAAACCAATATGGGTTAAACAGTGGCCATTAACAGAAGGTAAAATGCAGGCTTTAGAACAGCTGGTACAGAAACAACTAGATGCTCACCATATTGAAGAATTGACCAGTCCTTGGAATTCTCCTGTATTTGTTGTTAAAAAAAAACTGGTAAATGGAGAATGGTGACAGATCTAAGTGCTGTCAACAATGTAATTCAACCTATGGGCCCTCTATAATCTGAAATTCCTCTGCCTTTTTTATTACCAAAAGGATGGCCTCTTATAGTTATTGATTTAAAGCATTGTTTATTCACTATACCATTACAAGAAAAGGACAGAGAAAAATTGCCTTCACAGTGCCTACTTATAGTGTAACATGAAGGGCCTGGTTTGGGGTTTCTGGCCTGTCCAGTCCCCGTAGCCTGCTTATTGGGGTTTCCATCCTGCCCAGTTCCCACAGCCAGCAAGTCCCAAAGAAATTACACAGGGAGTCTATATTAATGATAAAATGATTGGCCCATTATCTCAGGCTTCTTATTAGCTCTTGTACCTTCTATAGCCCATTATTCTTATCTATGTTAGCCACATGGCTCAGTACCTTTCTCAGCAGGATAGGTCACATCCTGCTTCTTCGGTGGTCCAGACAAGAGAGCCAAGAGAGCTTCCTGCTTCCCAGAATTCTATTCTCCTTGCTCTGCCTCTACTTCCTGTCTGGTTATTCCACCCATACATCCTGGCTAATGGCCAATCAGCATTTATTTAAATCATGATTGACATAATACAGACAATTCTCCCACACCATTATAGTATAGTGTAGTATAGTATAGTATAGTATAGTATAGTATAGTATAGTATAGTATAGTGATAATAGCTCCACCCTATGCCAATACTCTGTAAGTCAGTCATTGGAAATAATATGTAAAATATTTCCAAATCTATAATTTACCATTACATGAATGATGTTTTGCAAGCTGATTCAAACATATATACCTTGGAAAGAATGTTTGAAGAAGTAAAGAATGATTTGCCAAAATGGGGAATACAAATTCCTCCTGAAAAAATACAGAGAGGAGATTCTGCCAATTACCTAGTTTATAAAATAAGTTTAAAGAGAATTAGAAGACAAAAGGCACCAATTAGTAGAGATCAATTGTAGACTCTTAATGACTTTCAAAGATTGTTAGGAGACATTTCCAGTCTATGACTGGCTGTTGGGATAATACCTGATCTAGTAGTTTATTTAAACAAAACCTTAGATGGTGATAAGGACTTAATAGTCCCAGAGAATTAACAGCTGAAGCAGAAAAGGAATAAATGATTGTTGAGGAGAAATTACAGAAGGCACATGTGGATAGGGTGAATCCAAATCTTAATTGTATTCTAGTCATGTTACCTTCCAGAATTTCTCCTATAGGAATTAGGGGACGATGTTATCTTAGAATGTATCTTTTTACCACATACACCAAGTAAAGAATTAAAAACTTATGTGGAAAAAGTCTATGAATTAATTATTAAAGGAAAATTGAGACTTCATTAACTAGCAGGTATAGACCCATCAAAGATTATAATGCCTTTTACTACTGATGAAACTTAAAAAAAATGGGAAGACAATGAACCTTGGCAAAGAGCTTGTGCTAAATTTTTAGGAAAGATTAATAGCAATTATCCCAGAAGTGACAGAATTAATCTTATAAAGAGAACTACTTGGATCCTTCCCCACATTGTACAGGACATACCAATAACTGGAGCCCATACATTCTATACTGGTGCAAATGAATTAGAAAAGGCAGGTTAAAAACCAGAAAATTTTAGTAAGGTGGAACAAAGCCCTTATAATTCTATCCAAAAGGCAGAATTATATGCTATTCTCATGGTACTAAGGGATTTTAAAGAAGATCTTAATATACCTACTGATTCACAATATGTAGAGTGAGTTGCTTGCATATTGAAATGGTTGAATTTATACCAGATGATATAGAATTGACTTTATTATTCATACAAATTCAAGATATAATCAGGAATAGGCTCTGTCCCATATACATAACACACATCCAATCCCATATGGGTCTGCCAGGTACTCTAGCTCAAGGTAATGCAAAAATTGATTGATTACTGATTGGAAATGTGTTAAAGGCTTCAGAATTTCGTAAGAAACATCATGTCAATAGCAAAGGTTTAAAGAAAGAGTTTTCCATTACATGGCAACAAGCTAAGGAGATTATAAAGAGATGCCTACTTGCTCTTTCTGTAACCAAACCCCACTACCTGTAGGGACTAACCCAAAGGGTACTCAAAGGAATGAAATCTGGCAGATGGATGTATTCTACTTTGCAGAATTTAAAAAATTAAAATACAAACACCACACCATTGACACTTATTCAGGTTTTCAATGGGCAACTGCTTTGAGCTCACAAAAAGCTGATTCAGTAATCACACACTTATTAGAAGTTATGACCATCATTGGTATACCTGCACAAATACAGACAGATAATGGTTCAGCATATGTCTCTAAGAAAATGAAAGTATTTTGCTTATTATAATATAAAACATATTACAGGTATGCCATACAATCCTACAGGTCAGTCAGTTATATAAGGCCCAAATGAACTATAAAGGATATGTTAAAGAAACAGAAAAAGATGGAAAATACCCCCAAAATAGATTACATAATGCTTTATTGACCTTGAATTTTCTTAACATTAATGAGAAAGGGACAACAGCAGCAGAGAGACATTGGATAATAGAGAAGTCTTCTGAATTAACTCAACTGGTGTATTTCAAGGATGTGTTGATATCACAGTGGAAGCCAGGAGATGTGCTATGTTGGGAAAGGAGTTTTGTTCTTGTTTCAACAAAGAAGAAAAGTTATGGATATCATCAAAATTAATAAAGATTTGGTTTGAAAAAGAGAAATCTCTTGAGAAAGAGAAAAGATAGCTCATCCACAGAGGTGACAACCATATAGGTGGTAAGGAAACCATATAGGGTTGGGGCAGGGTTCTGCTATTGTATTTACAGGAAAATACACATCTTCAAAAATTCAAGAGTCCCTGGATGTTTGGATGCTGACATAAGGAAAAATAACTATCCAATAAGGATCATTAAGAGAAAGGAATATGATTTATAAGGACAGGTAATCAAAACCTATATATCACACACACACACACACACACACACACACGAATATGTAGAGCTGGCAAGTTGGATTTGGAGTTGTACAAAGGCTCTGTCCTTCTCTACATACAAGCATGTTGTTAAAATAAAAATTCAGAATTTCTGTCTCATGGAGAGAGACAAAACAATTTAGGAAAACTTTTACTTTTCTTCATATCATTTTTTCTCTATCATACCATTCATTGAATATATGTCTGTATAAATAATGTATAATTTTTCTTCAATGAACGATGAATTTTTTTTGCAGTAATCTTTGAAATTTCCAGGAAAAAGATAGGGCCTCACAACAACTCCACCTAGTTGATATAACGTCATGATGCTGATAGGGCTACTATAAGACCTGTTTTTGGTACCAGCTGCTCAAGATGGTTCCAACTTTGTTAGTTGAAATGATGCATTTTTTTACAATGTTCTGGCCAGAACTCCAAATAGAAACCTCAGAAAAACCCTACCAAATACTCAGAGACTATTTGCGATTATACCAGACAGTAATCTTGGAACTTAACCATCATTTTACTTTTACAGAATCCCATAGAAAGAGCATTGCCCCCATGACAGCTGGAAGTAATTCTGGAAAATGATGTCCCCTCTCCCAACAAAGTTTGTCCTAGGGTTAGGGACATTATTCAGGGTTGATTATAATTGTTATAGTGTTGGGGGTTGGGGAAAATTATGTAAGCTCAGGGATTGCTTTAATAAAAGGGGGGGTAAATTGGATGGGATAATAGATTAGTGTGAGCTTCTCTAATTAGAGTTGAGAAGAGCTGTCAGGGTCCATCATGGTATGCAGTAGATGACAGCTGATATTTATAGAGTCAACCCACCAGATAGAAAAATTATCTAATGAAGGCTAAACTCATAAACAAGGCTTATGGGTCCACCACCTATAAATACTGTCTATTTCCGCCTTAAATAGCCATGGAATTTATTTCACAACCTTGGCAGTGTGTTTCTCACTTATTGGGGCACTATTGTTCCTGTGTCCATACAGAAGAATGATAACTCATTGTGCAGTCATGGTGAATAAAGCAAGCCCTCATAGTTCAGCCTTTGTTCCAAAAATGTTGAGAAACTGAAAAACTTGTTCTCGGCTAAGCTGACAGGGCAAATTAGCTAGACTGAGAATCTCTGAGTATGGATCATGAGTTAGACTTTTCACAGATAATGCTCAAGAACAGAGATGTTAATGTCTGATCTATTAAATCAAGGTCTTTTAGACATAGAGGGACCTGGATCACTTGCTAGCTTCTCTAGCTAGGCCCTGCTAATAACAGACCAGTGGCTGATCCCTACTAAATTCCTTAGCAATTAACACTCTGCACCAACTTTTAATCTCAGTATATGGTGCAAAATTCAAGGCTCAACTAGTAACTGTTTATGTTTAAGTACTAAAATTTATATGGGTAACAAGAATAACAACCAATCAGATAATCAAGTTCAGAGAGAACTTTACATGGGAAAAGTTTTACAGACAGCCAGGACCACAGAAGATGGTCTGGCCAAGAAGCCTTGAATCAGAGAGTTTCAAGCGTCCCTCCCTGTGCTCTTGGGCAACATGCAGGATAAGAAAATGTGTCTTGAGACTTGTGACACTTTTCAATGCCAGTCCTTGTCAAAGAATGCTGAAACATGCAACACTCTTCACCCCTACCTATGCATTGCTGTGATAAATGGCTCTGCTCCTTATCAATTATTCAAGGAATGCATCATGACCATGATAAATAGCTTTGTATTTTTTAATGCCTAAAGTTTTTGTTAAATGTTTATATAAGCTGTGTGAAGAGATAATTAAGAAAAATTAGAATGAGATAATTGGAACAAAAGATTGGAGAGAATTAGAGCTAGAGAATTAGAATTGGAAAAGGCGAGCAAGAAATAAAAAAGCATGTCTTTTCCCTCTAGATAGATAGAAAATTTCTCCAAAATCCTAGCTGCTTTGAAGGAGTTCTTTTTGCTATTATGTGTGCAGTGCTGGCAGCTGGTCTCACAGGCTGCAACAAGTAGCACTAATCTATAGGTATTAATGCAAATATTTAGGAGCTACTTTGATAACATGAGTACTAGTGAGCTCTTTCACTAGTGCCTATGACCTTCTGAACCATCGGTTCTTAAACAGGATACAGCACCATCCATGGATTCCCTCTTGTTGAGAAGAATATATATTTGTACATCTATTTTGTCACCATTGATCATCATTGTAAAGGCAACCATAAGCCCAGAACTGTACATGTGAGAGAATGCATTTCCTAGTTTGCTCTTTTATGAAGAGTTTCTATTTCAATGGGAAACAGAGTGTAAGCTAAAACCTATAGCTTGTTTAGTTCTCCCTCAACTCTGGTAAGCAACATGGAAAATCCTTTGTTCGTGTTTCAGTCTTCCCCACTTTTAATGGCACTGAGCAGGAAGAGTAAATGAACAATGAATAATGCTGTGGTACACAATCTTAATATTGCTTCTGCTACAGACCAGAAACTAACAGAACTGTTTCTTTATTATGTGAGTAACGTGGTCCTCATTGGTGAAGTACAGGATCAGCATACATGAGGCACAGTCTGGAAAATGTTGAGTTTCAATGGGAGGACCAGTTAACAAGTCCAACAGAGTAATGAAAATATTAAGAATTACTTATGGAAAGGTGTTTCTCTAATTACATTTTATAGACCCTAAAGAGGCTTCCCATCAGTTTATCATGGCTTGTGATTACATATTCTTTGGTTAATCTCCAAAAGAACTTTCACAGACATAAGAGACAGAGCCTTAGCCAGTAGAACGCCAACACCACCATCAACTGCAGGGATGTTGGCTGTCTAAGTGATATAGAAGCTGGCAGCTTGTACTGGCATAAAATGTAGTAAAGGAGCGGGTGAGCCGTGGTTCTGACGCCCGGCTCCCCATCGCATGGCTAGCTTAAGCCCGAAATAATTACACAGAAATTGTATTAATTAAATTACTGCCTGGCCCATTATATCTAGCCTCTTCTTGGTCAACTCTCACATCTTAAACTAACTCATTTCTATTAATCTGTGTTTACCACAAGATTGTGGCTTACTGGGAAAGATTCAGCATATGTGACTCTGGCGATTTCATGGCAGTGACTCTCTCTCTCTGTCTTCTTCCCAGCATTCTGTTCTCTTTTCCCCGCCTATCTAAGTCCTGCCCTATCAAAAGGCCAAGGCAGTTTCTTTTTGAAAGCCACACAAATGCAGAAGGACCTCCTACGCCAATAAACATAAGGTAAAAAGTGCTGGGAAATGGTATAAAACATAAGGCAGAAAGTAGGGGGCTAGGGATGAGAAAGACAATTGAAATTATTCACAGAAGTGAAATGAAGCACAATGGAAAGCAGGGATGATGGTGATGCAATACTTTACATATTACTTAATTGGATTTAATCCTAACATATTTGGAAAGAACCAAGTCATTCTAAAATAAACACATTCATCAATGTTCATACTCTACAGTGAAATACATAAAATCTTCTTAACAGTTCTCAAGATGATTAGATTTCTTGAACAATTTTCCATTTTGTAGGTTTTTATATTTTTCACATTTAAAATAATAAGGTAAAATGATCACATACCCATCTATTTAAGAAAGGGAAACCATCATAAATAATGTATTTCTAGTAATCCACAGTTATATTTTGTTCACCTGCATGTTCATCATGCACTACAAAATAATTATTTTCGTGTCTATGTTTCCTTCTTAAAGTGCAGTCTCAGAATTTAATAAACCACTTCAAATCCAGATGAATTTTCCCACTGTCAAACAGCTCTAGGAAAGAGATTGAATTCCAAAGTACTTTGATTTTAAAAGAAATGTATTCTGTGTCAACTTCTATGCCCAGGGTTTTTTAATGGATGACATGTTTCTAAAGCAATAAACTTATGAATAAATTATTCAACCATGCCTGGAAATGTCATGCATCCTGCCCATTCTCATATCAGTTATTGTATGCACCTAAAAATGATATGATAAAAGGAACATCGAGAAAGCTGTACTACACCATAAAGATGCCTTAAAACAGAAAATACTCACTATCAAATGTTCAAGACGATTGGGTTTTCCATGACAGAGGGGACTGAGGCTCATGAGACTAAAGATATTTTCTTGTATGACACATTGAAGGAGATACAGGGCTAAGTCACAGCAGAAGATGTCAGTCCTACAGAACATTGTGTGGGGTCCATGGACCATGCCAAGAAACATATAGGATGTCTATGGCTAAACATTAAGATTTACTTCTCTGTACTTACCATTCAATCTTTGCTAATGTGGTAGAATGCTTTGATCGAGCAGCTGAACAAACCAAATGTTGAGCCTCAGAGAGAAGGTGGTGGGAACTGAAGTAAATGCAAACATCAGTGGGAAATAGGATTTCAAAAGATGGCATATGAGATGAAAATTATTGTACTAAACAAAATAATGACAAAGCATACTGAGTTTGATACATGGAATCAGTGATACTATCAAGTCCAACAAAGACTGTATCTACCACATTAGCCCGGATAGGCAAAACTGACAGCAGACATATGAAAACTGAACTAGATTCTATTGTTTTGATCCATTTTTACTGTGTTTTAAAGATTCAGTGTTCAATATTTAAATGTTATTAACACCCACTACTTAATAGATTACTAATATGTTGACCTCTAAATTTTACTAATTAGCTATGTTTTTCTTCTCTCCTTAATTAAAATATATATTTGTTTATATGTGAGTGTGTATTGTGTGCACATAGTGACCTGTGCATCTGTGCACATATGTGGAAGCCAGAGGAGAATGACACTATATGATCTTGAGACTAGCCTTTCATGGAAACAAGGGTTAGACTGGCTGCAAGCAAGCCCAGTAATCTGCCTGTTTCTACCCCGTACAGGCCTGGGGTTACAAGCCTCCGCTTAGAAGTGCAGCTGTTGATGTGAGTACTGGGAATTTGAACTCAGGTCTTCATTATTCCTAGTAAATGCTCTCACCCATAAAACCATATCTCTAATTTCATATTATCTCTTCAAAATCTACATACATACTATGATTTTCTCCATCTTTCATAATTTATCACCAGTGTGTGAAACTTTATAAGCTAAGGCAGTGAAATTCAATTTTCTCAAGTTTTAATATTTGAGAAGCATTAAAACATGACTGTCCTTTCTTTGCTATCCACTCCAGAATGCTCATTCATTTTTCTTTTCTTGTAGAACTGAATTTTAAGTTCATATATTAAGTTCTAAAAAATAAATAAGGCACTAGATAAAATCAAAAGTGTTAAGAAAAAAGCAATAGCAACAACTAAAAAATGTACGTTATTAAACACAAAGAAACAAATCAGTGAAATTATTCTGACTGCTTTCCAAAATAGTGATTGATTTCAAATAAATTTAAAGTGCACATGTGTGTGTATGTCTATACATTCATAAAATGCTAGAAACTATGAAGAAATTCTCCATGTATCAATTAGAAAATTTTAACTGGATTTTCAGAAGGATGTTTAATTTTGGTTTAACACTTATATTTTCTAAGAGATCATCTAGCAAGAGACAAAAGCTCTGCAATTCACTTTTTTCTGCACATTCTGTCCTTTACTTCCCAGCATTGTAGATATGAGAGAAGGGTGATGGAAAACTTGATGTTCCTAATTAGAGAAGCAGGACACTCCCTCCCTTCCCCAGCAACCACCAAGAATGATGTGTACATCCTGTACTCTCAGTGTACTGCAGAGTCATGTCAGAGGAGACAAAATGATTCACACAACAGTTTGGACCTAGGCATCTTTTAAAACCTCATGTTGGAAATAGTTGCGACTTGCCTTTAACTCCTAGTTCTAGTCATGTTTTACAAGCAATCTGACAGCTTTAGTTTTGCTATCACTGTATGGAGGACCAAGCCCCAGCAGTAGAGGGCTCAAAGGGAATCCACAGAGTCACCATAAATTAAGGCTTTTCTATCTGAGAAGATTATGGAAAAAGACAGTCACACACTCTCTTGGTGGTTTGTTTCCTTATTGTCTATTCTTCTGTGTTCTTTTTTATGTTCTTTTTAATGTATACTTTTTTTCTACAGATTATATACCTCAAACAAAGGTTTTCAATCAATATAGAAACTACAGTGTAGTTACATTGTGTTTTCTAAATGAATGTTTACAATGATTACAAAACAAACAGTAAAAAACGCATGCTTTCCATATCCCTTACATGTTTAAACACTTTAGGTATCATAGGAGAAAAAAAATTATCCCAAGAATGCATGTACAGTCATACCCAAGCAACTTGTTATACATTAACTATGTGGGCAAGCAATATGTCCTTCTCAGTCAGGTCTTTCACTGGCAGGCTGGATTTTACAGTAACAAAGAAAGAGCCAAATACTTATTAATTACCTTGAAATGTAATTAATATAATTAATATAATCTTGTATGGAATCTTAAAGGAATCATAAACCTAAACTTTTATATATGAAAAAGATTCATTAGATATTTTAAATCTTTAGTGTACACACGCACTCATCATTAGATTTTTATAGCTGGAGACTGAGGGAATTCATCATCACCTTTGGCCATCAACCAATCATAGCAAGAAAGGTGTGTCACCCAATGATAACTGGGCTGCTTTGTTCTCCTTCCCTGACCTTAACGAGTTCCACATTCAACTACGTGCCTTTCTAAAACTTTAGATTGTCTTCTTGGGTTTTTTACCTCAAAGCTATTTAACAATACATCTTAGCCTAACTTTAAATTATTTTCAAAGTTTTGTTTCAGCTACAATGCTCTCTGAAAATTGTGAGCGCATCTCCCATCACTAAGGATAAAGAATTTAAACTTGCTGGACTACTGGAACTCAGTCGTTTTTCTTAATCATTAACCTAAGCCAGTCTGTGTGACTTCTTAACATTAACTCATGTGTTTTATCTGTGTGACACTTCCTTATTTATATTTTTATCATCAAGACTTTTAGACTAATTGTAGTGGTATATTATTTGTATTTTGATAAATAAATCAGCAACTATTATTATTATTATTGATTAGACAATATAGCTTAGGAAGAAATCATCTTCATAATAATCCAGAGGTAAAATTGCTCAGTAGGACAGAATGTCTCCATGAGAAAAACACACTACATTACAGGCAATGGGGATTTCCCCACAACCATTCACATCATGCCAGACACCAGAGAAAGAAAGAAGCAACAAAACATGTAAAGGAACAGAAGAAACAAAGATATTGGGGAGTCTGTGGTCTTGTGGGGGCTGGCTTATCTGAGATTCATCCATCCTCCTGGCAGACTGACACCTTGAACTTCAGTTGCCACCTGCTGCTCCTCTGACATGGCCACTGCAGGCATTTTACTCCATTCTAACTTCTCTCCACAAAGAAAGTTAATTGTTCGGTTTCTGTACAGCAATCTCATCCATTTACAATTAACTCAAGAAATCAGTATGTTTTTGTATTTGCTGATGTCTATGAATTTTGCTAATTGTATTCTGTGAAAAATGGTGCACCATACAGCACATTTGATGTTGGGGTTCTTTATCTATATTGTCTTCCCACTGAGGCAGATCAGAGAAATGTGAGAAAGGAACTAAAGGGGACATGTGATCAGAGAAATGTGAGAAAGAATGGCTGTCTTAGGAACTGGGAAGGAGGTAAAAACAGAAGAGAGGGGACCACAAGGAATTATAGGATACAAGTAATCTGATAGGAGATATTGGAAAAGGGGGCCACTGAGGAAGTGGGAAGGAAGCCTGTATAGGAGGAGTGCAAAATAACAACAAGGATGCCTGAAAAATCAAAAATCATATCATTAATGATTTATCCTAAAACTCTATGATATATGCACTTCTGAATAGAAATATAAATACATAGTTTTAATGAACTTTTCACACCTGAGTTTAAAATGCTTTCCAGCAATACCCAATGACAACCTTAAAAACAACAACAACCAAACCAAAACCAAACCAAACCAAACAATAGCAGACATGAGAAACACTTTTTTTTTGAGTGGCTGTCTAGGGGTGTGCAAGAGACTCCCGAAATATAGTCTATGGTTGTTGCCTTTTCTTGCCTCCCCACCCCCAGAGGTGGAAGCTAAGTTCCTATTGCTGAAGACATCATGTGCTTTAGAAACCCAGCCCAAGACCTCTGATCTGGATCAGATGTGAATACCTTCTCCCTAAGAACTGATTTTAATGATACTAGAAGGCATTATGTCAAAGAAGGGAGGCAACCAACAGTCCTATGAAGGTTTTGAACCACATCAATAGCCAGCATGAAACAGTAATCCTGAGGGTACCATCCATACCATGTCAGTTATCAACAACTCTCTAATTGGACTTAAGATCCAATTAACAAAGGGTATACCATGCCTAGTACTAGAAACTTAACATCAGTGCTAATAAAGTCATAGATATTAGAGGAGAATCTACAACCATGACTGTAGTGAACTAGTGAAAGAATTGAAAAATAAAAGAAATAAAGTCAAAGTTAGGTGCCCTTCTAGTCAGTCAAGGACCAAGAGATAAAGGGGAGCAACAGATGGGCACCATGACCCATGACTCACCAGCTAGCCCACCCGGGATAGACAAAATAGGAGTGATAAAGAAGGGCAGTAAGACCCTGCCAAACACAGTGTCCTTGTCATTAGGAGACATGTCTGTTTTTGTGGTTTTCCCAGGAATCCAAAGTGAAACAAATCACTGCGCCTCAAAATAACCCTATGATCTATATGAATTAACCAATGAAATACTTGTTGTTGGGTGCCTCAAAGCTGCCTGCCCCAAAATCCTATATAAACTGCTTTGTTCTCTGAGCCCGGCATGCTCAGCAACCCGATTGCTGCAGCATCCGCAGGTCTGTGTAACCAACTAATAAACGCCTCTTGCTTGTGCAGCCGAAGTCAACTGGAGTCTTCTCTTGGTGGGGAGCGTCTGCTGGAGGGTCTCCCCTTACCGGGGGTCTCTTTACTAGCATATCCCCTAACAACAGCCTAAGTCTTTGTCTTTATACCCACCGGTAAGAGTAATCCTCATCTCTCATTGAAGAAACTACTTTTTGCAACAGATGGAGACAACTTCAGAGAAGCACAACCTATAAAAATGCAGAGTGATAGAGCACAGTCCCATTAATATACATTAATGTATATGTGTAACACCATTCAGACTGAGGTTAGATTTAAGAATACATATGTATATACATATACACAGACATATACATATTCAATAATAATTAAATGGACTAAGAGGCCATGAATCTGAAACAGAGCAAAGAGAAATATAATGGAGGGTTTGGAGGAAGTAAAGATTTGTGATAAATGTAATTATATTATAATCTCAATAATTAAAAAAATATGAAATTATAGCTATGCAGTTTTAGTATTTTAGAAAAATATATTTGTATAGATAACTTGGAACTTTTGGTTTATTTTTTCTACCCTTGAATGAGACCTAGGGATTTTGAAAGCATAAAGCAAATGCTGTCTATTCTCTGAAATTTATTATGACAAATAACATAGATTGGCACCTAACATAATTAATGCCTACTGTGTCTAGAACTGTTTATTTAACCATGAACCATTTATCTTCTTCATTCAGATTTTTATCTATATTATATTGCATTGAGGATAGTGGATCATTTCCATAATCAATTCAATATTTTCCCTGTGGAAGAATTTACCATATCTTAAAGGACTTCATGGGTGAAACTACAATTTTCACTATAAATGGAAACATTAGTGTGACCAGTTTTTGTTTTATGAGTGCATGTAGAAAAAGACTCAAGCTAGAAAGTCTAGCCTAAAACTGCCTCTTTCTCTAGTGGTTGTAAAATACTTCTTAAGTCTAATATGATTCCAAGTGTTCCTTTACAACACATTTCTGTGGAAAACTATACTTGAAAATTAAGTTAAAATGCTTATATTAGTCAACCTTTGAATGGATTTTAGTGTTTTACTTTTAGTGTGTTCTTTCCTTAATTATTTGAAGAAGTCTTTCAAACTGAGTAGTACTCCCGAAGAACTAAGCATGAGTCTGAAATCAGTAGAGTGTGTGAAGGCTTGAGCATCCTTGAGGACTCTAATGACTGTGGGTGGGTGTCTAGCACAGTTGTTCTTTGTGTGCTTTAGTCTGGTAACAGACATTGACCCTGGGTCAGAGCAGTGGGCACAGAAACTAGGTATAGCTGACAATGATGTCCATGTGCTTCACCTGCCAGGATCATTTGTGCTCTTCTCTGGACTTTATACTCCAGATTCTGTCTGCACAAAGCTATCCATCCTCCCAAGCAACAAACAGAGGAATCAACCCTGACATGGAAATTCAACTGAAAGACAGAGGAGATCAGGAGGAGAGCAGAGACACCTAGGCATGGTTGAGGATGTAAAGCAAACTTTTTCAGGAATTTTAATCCATGTTTTTATTTCCAGTCCTTTTGCTACTTTTCTCTCCACTTTGTCTAATGACAAAATGAATGATAATTCATTCACAGCTCAGTTATCGGCATTCTTTCTGAGCAATTTCTCTGGCTTATTTCTTGGATAACAACTCTGAATAATGTGCTTATCACATGTTCTTGTAATACATGCTGTTCATGGGTGAACTTGCACAAGTTCCTGATGAATGTTGACTTTTGTCCCTGGACTGTAGTTGCATCAGGGTCAGGACTATTTCTCTAGTTACTCAGCAGTGTTATCACAGGAACTCAGAAACTGCACATGATCAACTCACTTTCTAAAGTGGACTATAAGCAAAATGGTAATCTGCTTATCACGTTTATAAAAGCAGTTGAGTTTTAATCAAAGAAAACATCATTTTGATTGAAAAATTAAAAATATGCCATCTGGGCAATAACATCAGCCAGGTCCCACCCAGAGTATGCTTGAGGGAAACATGAGAATTAAGAAATGGCAGGTAGAAAAACAGAGATACAAAAGAATAGACAGAATCGCAGGATAGAATTGGGAGGCAACCCAGTGAATACCGAAAAAATTTGAAGGAGCAAGAATAGGCTTGAACTTCTGACCTTTGGTAAAAGTAGAACAAATCCACTTCTGTGGACTCTGGCAAAATGCATTATGATCTTGTCTCAGTAGAGGACTTGTTTAAAAGACAAGCATCACTGATCCAACAGCTTTCTCTTGCAAGGCCAACGTGGAGTGACTCCTCACCACTGTCAAGTCAGATGACATAAATTGTGGCCTGATGAGTAAGATTTTTGACTATTTCAGACAGAGAGGGTTTGTTTCAAGATTATGAACTTCCTTTGTACCTATAGAGAACACCTAAATCAAGACTACTGACCTGGAGACCAATATATGATTCAAGCCAGAAGTGATTGACTATAAGCCCTGTGCCCATGACGAGGTATATGAGTAGGGGTGGATAAAATTGGGTCCTGTTCAGCACTATTGATGGGCATCTGTACACAGTATTTATTCTGCTGTCCAGAAGAGATTGAAAGACTCTAAATGTATTTCTTAGGCCTCTCAGCTCTAAAGGCATTTCTGAGGCCTCTCAGTATTACCCACCTCTCTCCGGGAGACGTGACAGTCATCCACACACGAATGTTGGGAACTTTCCATCATCTCCCTGAGTCTTTGTAAATATTCTATTGAATAGGGGCAAGATAACCCTTAGGTTTTGACTCAGTTCCTGGTGTTTTGATTCAGTCCCTGGGAAAGGGGCAAAGTGACCCACAGAGGCTCCCTCTTACCTCACTTGATCACACAACCATTCTCCTACCCTGGCACAGACCAATCACTGCTAGTAGCCCTTTGAATAAGCCAATCCAATTAGTTGGAAAACAACCCTCAGGCTCCCCCCTTGTTTCTATGGCCTTTTGCTTTAAAAGATGGGCTATAATAGCTATCAAGGTCTTTCTGGCTTCTCAAATGCTGAAAGACCCTGTCGTGACAAAATTAATAAAATCCTCATGCTTTTGCATTGACTGTGGTGTCTGGGTGGTGCCTTGAAGCAACTCTTCCCTAGAGCTTGGACTCCTAGTCCAACAAGATAAGATATATAACATTTTCTAGCTCATATTTACCAATAAATCCCTTGGGACTGGGAAAATGAAATAAAATTCCAAGGGAGAACCAGAATTGGTGGAATAGTGAGAGCAAAAGAACTCAGAACATTAGAAGATATTATCTTTAGGCGCGGGAAATGACACATTCATTTTGCAAAGTATTTGACTGTCTGACTCCTGTCTGAAAAGTAACGGGATGAGGGTAGGGTGACTATAAGCAGAGTGCAGGAGGTCTTCTAAGTGTCCAGGAAGGAAGCTGGGGTATATTAGGTCAGTGGAAGTGGATATGGAGAGCCAAGAATATATCACATGAAAAAGACATGTATGAGTTTATATTTAACAAGAACAGCAGTCCAATAGGTTTTTTTTTTTATAACTGCTCTGCTCCCTTTCACAAACAATATGTCAGTTTTCCATTTTTGCGTCAAAGCTACCCAACTCAATATACTCTCAGGCTAGGATATTTAATGCCAAGAAAGCAGAAATGAGAAATAGCAGTAATAAATGCATGGAAAGTAGACTATTTGCTATTAAAATCTTTCAGGCCTTTAATTTCTTTCAGACATTTAATTTTATGGAAGCTTTGCTACCAGTTGAATAAGAAACCAATTCATAAAAGGCACAAACTTACTTCTCAATGTTCAAAACCTGCTCACATTTATCTACTTATATTAATAACACATTCTAGAACTTAAATCAATAGGTATATAGATCATTGATTTCTTAACAAAGGTTTTGTTCTATACAATCCTTTTAAAAATATTAAAAGTTCCTGAATTTCATTAGACAACAGCCAACCCCCCAAATAGCATCATGCTTATAAATACTCACAAATAACCAGGATTACTCACAGATAATTTTTAAAAATTTTAGATATTTTGCTTTTTCTCTTATTCTTTTGACTTAGTCATCAGTTGGTCACCATAAGTCTCCTTAAGATTCTAAAATTCATGAGAACAGTCTATACTGAAAGGCAACACCAGCAGAGTTATGGCAGATCTAGGTCAAGGTGAGAAATTAAAAATTCATGTATTTTTATTTCTGTTGAAAAACCTAATGAAATGCCAAAAATAAGCATTAATAAAATATATCTGTACTTGTGATCTAAAATTATTTCAGAGACACAGAATCCAAAAGCATCAAAGAGGTAATGGGAAATATGAACTCAACTGGTCAGTGTTAGAGGGAAACCAAGATAAATGAACAATTGATAACTCCATGGAATGCAAAAATGGGAGTGACTTTAAAGTTCTCACGACACATTCAAGAAATCAACAACATGTGGGAAATGAATACAGTAGTGGTACATTATTTGTATATTGATAAATAAATCTTTCCTCAAGACCGGAGGCAAAGCTAAAGCCACTAGAGGTCAGGTAATGGTGACACATACCTTCAATCCAAGAATTTTGGAGGCAAGGGTCAAATGGATCTCTGTGAGTTCAAGGCCACTCTGGGC
>PVIU01015266.1:0-49044 GCA_004026605.1 Ondatra zibethicus | reverse complement strand
CACCCTATGTCAATATTTTGCAAGTCAACCACTGGAAATAATATGTAAACAATTTCCTAGGTCTATAATCTACCATTACATGGATATTTTGCTATCTGATTCAAACATAGATACCTTAGAAAAACTGTTTGAAGAAGTAAAGATAGTTTTACCTAAATGGGGATTGCAGATTGCTTCTGAAAAAATACAGAAAGGAGATTCTGTCAATTATCTAGGTTATAAAATAGGTTTACAAAAAATTAAGACACAAAAGGCACAAATTAGGAGAGATCGGTTATATACTCTTAATGACTTTCAAAGATTGTTAGGAGACATCTCCAGCCTACTACCGGCTGTTGGGATAACACCTGATCTAATAATTCACTTTAACACAACCTTAGATGGTGATAAAGACTTGAATAGTCCGAGAGAATTAACGGCTGAAGCAGAAAAGGAACTAACAATGGTTGAAGAAAAATTACAGGAGGCACATGTGGATAGGGTGAATCCAGAGCTTAGTTGTATTCTTGTCATATTGCCTTCCAGAATTTCTCCTACAGGAATTTTAATGTAGAGAGATGATATTATCTTAGAATGGATCTTTTTACCATATAAACCAAATAAAATATTAAAAATTTATGTGGAAAAGGTTTCTGAACTAATTATAAAAGGTAAATTGAGACTTCATCAATTAGCAGGCATAGATCCAGCAGAAATTATAGTGCCTATCACTACTGATGAGATAAGAAAGTAATGAGAAGACAATGAACCATGACAAAGAGCTTGTGCTAATTTTTTGGGAGAAATTAATAGTAACTTTCCCAAAAGCAATAGGCTTAACCTTATAAAGAGAACTTCTTGGATTCTCCCTTGAATCGTACATGATGCTCCAATAATTGGAGCCCGCACATTTTATACTGATGCTAATAAATCACGGAAGGCAGGTTACAAATTGGACGAATTGAGTAAAGTGGAACAAAGCCCTTATAATTCTGTCCAGAAGGCAGAATTATATGCCATCCTCATGGTGCTAAGGGATTTTAAAGAACTTCTTAATATAGTTACTGACTCGCAATATGCAGAAAGAGTTATCTTGCATATTGAAACCGCTGAATTTATACCAGATGATACAAAACTGACTTCATTGTTTATCCAGGTACAAGACATGATCAGGAATAGGCTTTGCCCTATATACATAACACACATCCGATCCCATACGGGTCTGCCAGGGCCTCAAGGTAATGCTGAAATTGATCAATTATTGATTGGAAGCATGTTGCAGGCCTCTGAATTTCATACAAAACACCACATCAATAGCAAAGGTTTGAAGAAAGAATTTTCTATAACGTGGCAACAAGGTAAGGCGATTATAAAGAGATGCCCTACTTGCTCTTTATATAACCAAACACCACTACCTGCAGGGACTAACCCAAAGGGTACTCAAAGAAATGAAATTTGGCAGATGGATGTGTTCCACTTTGCAGAATTTGGCAAATTAAAATATGTACACCACACCATTGACACTTATTCAGGTTTTCAGTGGGCAACTGCTTTAAGCTCAGAAAAGCTGATTCAGTAATCACACATTTATTAGAAGTCATGGCTGTCATGGGTATACCTGCACAAATAAAGACAGATAATGGTCCCGCTTATGTCTCTAGGAAAATTAAATGGTTTTTTGCTTATTATAGTATTACGCATGTTACAGGTATACCTCACAATCCTACAGGTCAAGCAGTTATAGAAAGATCAAATCGAACTATAAAGGATATGTTAAACAAGCAGAAAGGGGTGGAAAATGCCCCCAGAAATAGATTTCATGATGCTTTATTAACCTTAAATTTTTTTAACGCTAATGAGAAAGGGAGAACAGCAGCAGAAAGACATTGGATAATGGAAAAGTCTGCTGAATTAAATCAACCAGTTTATTTCAAGGATGTGCTGACCTTGAATGGAAGCCAGGAGATGTTCTGCATTGGGGAAGGGGTTTTCCTCTTGTTTCCACAGAAGAAAAATTGTGGATACCATCAAAATTAATAAAGGTTTGGTTTGAAGAGGAGAAACCTCTTGGAAAGAAGGAATGACAGCTCATCCACAATGATGATAATCATACAGGTGGTAAGAAAGGCATATGGGATGGGGGCAGGGTTCTGTTCTTATCTCAGCAGGACAACACTCATCTTCAAAAAATTTAAGGGACCCTGGATGTTTTAATACTGACAGATGGAAACAATTTACAACCCAATAAGGATCAACAAGAAAACCGAATAGCTACCATAAGTGAAAATATTCATAACATACTTTTAGAGTCACATGAATATATTTATATTTATAAATACATGGAGCTGGTTTTGGAGTTGGACTCTGCCTCAGTCCCTCTCTAATTCCAAGCCTGTTGTGAAGAGAAAACCCAGAGTTTCTGTCTCATGTCAAGAGCCATGATATGGGACACAAGGAAAAAATAATTTATAAAACTTCTTTGCCTTTCTTCATATCTATTTCTGTCTTTATTATACCTTTCATTGAATATATATGTCTATATAAATAGTGCTTAAGTTTTCCTTAATAAACAATAAATTTCCCTACAGTAATCTTTGAAGTTTCCAGGAAGAAGGTGGGGCCCCACAACAACAACTTCACCTGGTTACTTTGACGTCATGATGCTGATAGCTCTACTACAAGACCTGTTTGGATACCAGCTGCACAGGATCTTTCCAACTTGGTTAGCTTACATGGTACACTTCTTTTACAACATTCTGGCCAGACCTCCATGAACTACTCAGAGACTATTTGCAATTAATCTGATAATTTAACCATCATTTATTTTAACAGGATCCCCTAGAAAGAACATCGCCCCCATGACAGCTGGAAGTAACTTTAAAGGACAACGTCCCCTCTCCCAGCAAAGTTTGCCCTCAGGCTTAGGGACATCATTTAGGGGTTGATTATAATTGGTATACGGTTGAGGGATGGGAGGAATTTTATAGGCTCAAGGATCTTGAAAAAAAAAGAGGGATACTTGGATGATGGGATAATAGATTGTATTTGTGAGTTATTGTTTTTAGACAATTATATTGGTATAGATTTTTGTATATTGATATGAAGTTAAATTATATTGAATATTGTATGCATGTATGCTTCTACCTCTGTTTAAAACATTTTTTATGTATTGAGATATATATTTACCATACCGCAATGTACATTACTACCTCTGATTAAGATAATTATACATTGTTTATATTTGAAGGCCATTGTCCTCACTTATTGCACAGTTGTTTATTGTCTTAGTCTTTAAGTTAGATAGGTATTGAGAATTATAGATCAATAGTCATCTGTGTTTGTTATATTTATAATTAGACTAATCAGGTTTTTTAGATACATAGAGATTATATTCAGTATAGATTGATAATCTTCAACCTCTTCAAGGAGCTGTAGAAAATGGCCTTTAATCTAATTTAGAGTTTTGTAGTTTCGTGGCAGTGAGACACAATTGCTCCTGGCAACACCAATTTATTCCCGAGAGAACGTTGAGCACCAAAGACACTCCACCTAGAGCCTTCCTTCTTGGCAGAACTGGCCTTTAGGTAAAGAAATGTCCATACCTCAACCACTGACAGAGATACAGAGTATCTGTAAATGTATAAAGCAGAACTGCCAAGACAGGGTAAGATAGTTTTGAAAAGTTTCTTGCCTTTGAAAATGGTATGTCAGTTGCTTTAGGCCTTAGCCAAAGTTGGTTGCTTCAACATTGCAAATGAGACTTTGGATGACTGCCCAGGTAGTCAGTTGTCTCTGTCACTTGTTGCACATTTTAGAAGTTTCTCGATTACACTTCCTGTCCACTCAAGTAATATTATTTCCCTTCTCAGATCTTTGATGGAGTTGAAGATTAGATAATTGTAGTTACCTTCCTCACAATTTAGCCAAGCTTAATTTAAATGCAATAGTTAGACTCCTTAAAATAGAATGTTTAGTAAAACTTTTGTTATGCTTTCCTTGCTTAATATTGTTTATTGTTTGTAATTTTATATTTGGTATCTGTTCTTATTGTATATAACTGTGTTGGGTTTGGATTGCTCTTGTTTAGACAAAAGGGGGAGATGATGGGGAAATTATCAACCAATCACATCTAGTTGGGGTGTGGCTACCTGAACCCCTAGACAGAAAAACAGAGAGAACACAGGTGCGTGCTCTCTCTCTCTCCATGAGGTGTTCACGGGATGGATAGGACTTCGGAGCTCTCACCCTTGTAGCGTGAGTCTCCCTTCTTTTCAGTCATTAAAAATACCCATTCTTTTTGAGCCGGCTTGGTTATTTATTGTACCGACCTAATTCATCTACATTAGTCCATTTACATTTGACAAATTAAGGAAAATACTCTATCATCTATCCTATCTTTGTGAGTCTAAAGCTTTATATCTAGTTTACTTTTTATCATAACTAAGGAAAACTATAACTATCTATCTTTAACTCTTCAAGACCCCAGAAAGATATAATATTACCTAAGTAAACAGGAGTACATTGTAAGCAACTTTCAAAACTCTAGAACTGACAGAGACATCTCACCGCCTGTACAGTCACCCAAAGTTCTTCTGTAACATTGGGGCATCGATCTTTAGCCTACAGGCCCATAGTGTCCGGCAGACTTTTCCATGAAGCAGGAAATTTCAAAAACAGTTCCACCTATATTAACAGTTTGTCAGTCAATTTTTCCTACAGTCTGCCAGACTCTTTCATGAAGCAGGAACCCCGAAGGACTGTCTCACCTTCTTTATGCAAGTTCTGCAGTCATTTTTTCTGTGGGCCCTGCAAAAGAATTATGTAAGATGGACTAAATACTCTTTCAAATGGGATAAACATGAATACCTTTGCCTGTGGTTGTGTGAGCAAGTGGACAATTCTATGAAACGAAAGTGTGTATGCTTTGAGACAATTAAACACAATACTCATCCTTAAATTTTGTAAGTTATTGATGTGGATTACCCCTCTCTATTTGGTGAATATGTTTTATTATCACTGTCTTATAAAGAAGCTCATTTGGCCTATGGCTGAATAGAATGTTGCTAGGTGAAAAATCCAAGCAGAGATAGAGAAAGAATTCAGAGTTGGGAAATACATGAGCAGCTGTCAGAGAAGCAACATGTGAGGTAACAAACCACAAGCCTCATGGCAATATATAAAATAATAGAAATGGGTTAATTTAAGTTGTAAAAGGTAGTTAATAATAATCCTGAACTAATAGGCCAACCAGTTTGTAATGAATATAAGTTTCTCTGTGATAAATATTAATATAAGTTTCTGTATGATTAATAGTAGTATAAGTTTCTGTGTGATTACTAAAGACTGGGTGACCAGAAAATGAAAACACAGCCTCTAGATACAAAATAATGTTAACATGGAGCTAGAAAGATGGCTCAGTGAATAAGAATACTTGCTATTCTTCCAGAAATTTTCTGGTTTTCCAGCACCCACGTGTGTGACTCCTGCAAGTGCCTTTATCTGCTGAGTTACCTTTCTGGCTCCAGGTTTTCAAAAAATACTATCTAAGATATAAAATGGATACTAAAATATACCAGGGTGCCAAAACCCACACAGACTATTGTTGTTGCTCTTGGTTTTCCTTTCATGATTACACAGGAAGACAATGTTGCTGGAGATAATATGCACTTTGGCTGTAGTACATAGAGAAACCAATCTCAAGTGGATTGGAAACCTTCTCTCTACTAGATAGCCTTCATGGTAGCAGAAATTGCATTGCTGTTAGATTGAGAGAAAAATGCATTAGTGTTTTTATCCAGTGCTACACCCTGTATGCTGCAATACTTTCCTTCCAGGTGAGATATACCCACTGATGCAATAGTGACACAGACGTTATTTCTGATCAGATTTGAAGCCTGGTCCACAGGAGGGAATTTTTTAAAAATATTTGTTTATCTGTTTATTTATTTATTTTACATTCCAGATTCAGATTCTTCTCTATCCTCTTCCCTTAGCCTCCCCTACCCTCTCTGTTCCTACTCCTCAATCCACTCCTCCCCTGTTTCTGTTCAGGAAAGGGGAGGTCTCCCATGGATATCAACAAAACATGGCATATCAAATTGCAGTAAAACTAAACACTTCCCTATGTAATGAGGCAGGGTAAGGTGGCCCAGTATGAGGAATAGAGTCCCTAAAGCCAACAAAAGGTCCAGAGACAGCCCCTGTTCTCACCCAAGGTGTCCTACAAGAGGACCAAGCAACACAACTGTAACATACATGTAAACTGACTGCATAGGTCAGTTCCATTCAGGCTCTTGGGTAGAGTACTGGAATGGGAGACATTTCAGAGTCACAAAGGAAATGTCACAGGAAGGGATTTTATTCCTGGTCCTGTAATCCTGCTTAAGAGCCCATGGCTGGTAAAGTCACAGGGCCTAGAAGAGAATTTACTATTCATAGTTTCCTAAATGGACATGCTGTCAACGTGTCTTCCAAATGTTTATGTTTCTGCCCAATGACCTGAGTTGCTTTCAACCATGGTCAGAGAAGGTTCTTTATGCAGTTGGCAGAAGGCAATGCTGAGATGCACAAAGGACAAGGTGCTTAAAATAAGAGACTGTGTACTCAGCTGTAGTGGTTGGAAAATAATTTGCCCCCATAATCTCACAGAGACTGGCACGTTTAGGAGGTGTGACTTTGTTGGAAAACTTTGTTGAGACTGTGATAGACTATAGAGACTTTTGAAGTTGGTCTAAATGTGTTTTGCATAATGATATTGTTACAAGCTTAAGGGGGCCAGAGAGTGGAATGTGGCAGTTTGAATGGAATTGGACTCCATAATCTCATAGGGACTGGCACTATTAAGATGGCTTTATTGGAATGGTATGGCCTTGTTGGAGGAGGTATATGACTGTGTAGGCTGTCTTTGAGGTTTTCTATGCTCAGGATACCACCCAGTGACTCAGTCCACTTCCTGTTGCCTTTCGATCAAGATGTAATCCGCACCATGTCTGCCTGCATGCTACTATGTTATCCATGATAATAATGGACTGAATCTCTGACACTGAGTCACTTCAATTAAATGTTTTCCTTTATAAGAGTTGCCATGGTCATGGTGTCTCTTCACAGCAATTGCAACCCTAACAAGAAAGTATTACAAGGGACCTCAAGCTCTACTTCCATCAGGATTAGGGAACACTGAAGAAAAGGAAGCAGAAAAAGATGTAAGAGTCAGAGGGTGGAGAGGGATGTAAGCGGAGGCTGCTTGTTAGTTCCCGGCTGCCCAAACCTGAAATAACCACACAGAAACTATAATAATTGCAATACTGTTTAGCAAATTGCTTAAACATTTTTCTAGCTAGCTCTTACATCTTAAATTAACCAATTTCTATTATTCCCTGTATTACTATGAGGCTCATGGCTTACCAGCAAGGTTCTGGGGCACATCTGTCTCTTTTGACAGCTACATGGCATATTCCTGACTCTGTCTTCTTTCCTCCTCTATCTGCTTGGAATTCCTGCCTTGCTCTCTTCTGCTCTGCCAGAGGCCCAAAACAGTTTCTTTATTAACCAATGGTAACAAAGCACATTCACAGCAAACAGAGGGGAATCCCACATCAGAGGACTGCTGTGAAATATCTTCTGGACATGGTGACATGGCTATTGTAACTGTGAGCTTACAGCAGCAGTTGCCTGCAAGGAACCCACAAGGACAAACCTCCCAAATGTTTTGGCATAGATGGGGTAGATTATCTCCAGGCCCCTCTCCTTACTAAGGGAATGTTGGTTGGAAACAGTTGCAAGAGGGAAATTCGTTCTTCTTTTGAACATGTGGCCTTTGGTAGAGTCTATGAATTCCAGTGGGTTGGCTGTACCCATTTGTATGTTTGGACAGTTCTATGTGGATTTAATGAGTTATTTCAGAAAAATGACAGGAAGTTGGGAAGGATTTTTCTGAGGGGAATGTGGGAGAACTAGATGGGGGAAATTGGGAACACACATGGTCACAAATGTTTCAGTTATGAAATTCTCAAGAATAAAGAAAAATAAATAGGGAAAAATTTAAAAACTAAATGTATCAGGCTAACAAGCTAAGGACTTGTATTGCTGTGGAATTCTTGTTCTTATACAGAACATGACAAGGTAGTAGAGAAAAATAGTAAAAAGCTATCAGCTCCAAATGCAGTTGCTCCTGAATTCTGTGCCTCAAAACATATGTTCACCTAACAAGATTGCCCAGAATGTGTGTGAGAAGGTGTGAATTAGGGACACATCATCTCTAAAATTGAGAACATGACATGTCTAATGAGATGACTTGTGAAAATACACTCTGACCTTAGTGTTTGTTCTGGGAAGTTTATGCTAGAAAGATTTTTATTGATGGAACTTCTTTGACTTAACCAGGTCAAGTTTGATGAAATTCATATCCTTAGAAGTTTAGAATGATTACTCTGTCATTGGCCTGGAGTTATTAGTAGGCAGTGATTGAAACTGCAGAGAAGAACCTAGCTGACTTGATGTAATCATAAATTTTCAATATCTTTCTTTTTCTGTTGGGGGAAAGAAGTGAAAACTATTTTCCTTGCATAATTTAATTAACCTGTCATTTTATTTTGGAGGCTTGCTAATTCATGATCTGAAAGGACTGATTTATGGAGCATCATGCAAACAAACCTGGATGCCGGGGAGAATTAAGCAACCGAAGCATAATGTGATGGCAGCATTATTTTTGAATTAACTTCAATTATGAAATGAGTTCAAAAGATATTTACAGCCTAGGCTGTAAAGCCTGAGTTTTATTGGCCTTGATTTTTATAAACCTCTTGAGAATTTCCTATTTTGTACTCAAATGTTAAGGTAATATTGAAAGTCACTAATTGTTATCCTGCAATGGTACAAATTATTTAATGCATGCTATGCATTTATATATATTGATGCTATTTATTATTTTCATCAAAATATCTCAAAGTCAGTACTGGAGAGATAACCCAGTGGTTAAGAGCACAAACTGTAGAGGACCAGAGTTTGGTACCTGGCACCCATATTGGATGACTCATTGTAACTCAGCTCCAGGAAATCTGATGGTCTTTTGGCCTCCCTGTGTATTTCCCCAAGCACACATACATATCTCAAAAAGTAAAATAAATCTCCTCTTAAAAGTCTCTAAGATATGATTGCTATTAATGATTATCAAAACATACTCAAAGAATGCTACTATAACAAATCAGCTTACAAAAATTTTAATAGTGCCAAAAGAAAATTTGAGAGTGTGATGAAGAATGAAAACACAGACACTTTGGCAGACTGTTCTCTAAATTTTTAAAGTGCTAATAATTGATTGAAAAGTTGTTCTTAAATATCAATTTCCTAAACATTTTATTGAAAAAATTCTTCTTAGGCTACTAGGAGGTTATCTTGGAAAATACGAAAACTCAAGTCCTTGAGTGTTGGCAGGTTGTAAATTAATAACTGTAAATATTTAATATTGGGAACATTTGTAAGCAAAAGACAGGGAGTGAGATCTGCAGAGTTGTGTGAATTCTGAAGATGGAACTATGGCTCCGATAACCTAATGGCAGATTCTCTCCACTAGAAAGCTATTGCTGTGTTGTTCAGAGTCAAAGCTGGATTACAGAGTGGGAAATGGGTGATGGAGGGAAGGATCTTTTGTGTCCTATAGACAGTTCTGTATGCTCACAGGAGTTGGCTACAGGTAGTTAGAGTTAACTACATGGCATGTGAAGGGGATTCTAGGAATATGGACTCTACTTACACACAAGTCACTACCATACTTAGACCTAGGTAGGAGGGCACCATGGCCATCACCTCTACCTTAACCTCAGAATTTCACACCAATTCTCTGGCCCTCTTCTGATTTTGTGCATTACTCTCTAGAGAAGCAGTTTATGGGACTAACATGCCACGGTCGCCTTGAGCACACCTTTACCTTTTTATGCATGCTTGTTACTGGGATCCAGAATTTCCTTTCCAATAATATTGAAGCTGATTTAAGAATTCAGCAGCTGTTTTTATAGTCTGTTCTCCTGAGACTGTCAATCCACAGTTGATAACATGTATGCCAGAGAGAAAGCTAGGGGGAGGTTGGACAAGCACATGAATGGTCTGGGTGTGTGTGCACATGGGATATCTGCTGATGTGGGATATGGAGTTGGGGGAGAAGAGAGCCCAGCTATGAGTTAAGTGCTAGACCATGGTTTTTCAACTCTGTTTCTGAGTCCAGCATTATAAGAATTCTATAGAAGATCTTATTCCTTGTTATAAAACCCCTTTTGTCGAACTAGGACAGTAGAACTTATTCTACTTATCTGATTGTACACTTGATTTATAGCATTTAAATACCTTCACAATAGCACATGGATTTCCAGCTGCCCTCCTGCCCAAACCCCTGATGATGCTGTGATGTGTGTACTGAGTATACTGTATGAAATGTTTTGTGTTTGCCATTCTTTGGAGAAGAGAATATCACCCTTCACCCCCAGCACATTGTCTGACCTGTCATAAGTACCAGACAGACATTTCTAGAATTAAACACTAAACTACTCATTTCTCATGAGCAGAATTGTGAACAGTCACACTCTAGGAGCCAAATCTCAGGATGGGAGGTAAGAAGCAGAGCTCTGATGTAGAATATTATTTTAAGATGTGTTATATTCATTTATGCTGTGGAACATTTGTTTCATGATGCAAAGATATGTTGCATTCTTCTACATTATATTTATTGAACTCTGTGAAGCTATGTTACTTTGCCTGTCTAAAACACCTGATTGGTCTAATAAAGAGCTGAAAGGCTAGTAGGTAGGCAAGAGAAAAGATAGGTGAAGATGGCAGATAAAGAGAATAAATAGGAAGAGAAATTTGGGAAGAAAAGATCAAGGGGAAAGAAAAGGAGAACAAGAGGAGGACATCAGGGGCCAGCCACCCAGCTATGCAACCTGCAATGGCATAAAAAAGACAGTATATAGAATAGAGAAAGATAAAAGCTTAGAGGTAAAAGGTAGATGGGATAATTTAAGAAAAGGTAGCTAGAAATAAGCCAAGCTATGGCTGGGCATTCATAAGATAGATTAAGTCTCCATGTATATCTTTGGAAGCTTGGTAGTGGGCCTTCCAAAGAGTAAATAGCCAAAAAGCAAAAAGCCCACAACTGCAGAGCTCTCTATAACAATAACCATATCTGTAAACCACCTGCCAGCACTTCTCCTGTCTTGTGTAACCCCAGCAAACAGCACCACTCATTATTAATTCTGTAGACTGTGGACTGAGAATGCCAGGGATTTCATCAGTTCAGACTCAGTCAGTGAAGTTTGTTGTACTCACTTTTAAAATGTGTGATCAGTTTTTTTAACATCATAAAAGTTCCCACGAAAAGAAGACATCTTGCCACCTAAATAACTTAGCGTTTATCCTAATTGGTGAATTTCGGCACTTGTCAAAGTATTTACTTGATTAACTCTGCAGCAATGACATCCTGAGATGAATTTTATTTTACACTGCCTTTTAAGTGGAAGAATTTTATGGCTTTCAAATTTTAATGTGCCTGTTAGGACTTTTTTTCATATTTGATGATTAACAGCATTCATCTACGTATGCTTAGCCTGTGATCCCCACGTCACACATTTATGTTCTTAAGCACACTGCACTCTGGAATGCCCATGTTGCATTCCAAAAGATTTAACTTGTGATATTCTTTGGTGGCAGTGGTTATGTTTCCATTAGTGGAGTAGGATTTAGACATGAGTGAATACTTTCGGTGTGTTCACTCTCTTAGGAAACAAAGTTTGTAATCCAAGCTGTCTCCTTTTAAACTTTTGTTTAAAACTGTATAAAAACATTTTCTATAATGTAATTTAATATGCAAATTGTGTATATTGCTATACATAAATAAAGTATCTTTTTGTTGGTGGTGTTTTTGTTTTTCGGGTTTTTTTTATTGGTATGATTTGACATAAGGCCCATTTCACAAGATGGAACCCATAATCAGTACTGTTTAGGTAGCCAAGAACCAGAGACTGGAGAGCCCAGAGACCAAGGGTGAAACGAACAGTACTGATCTTTAAAAAATCAATAAAATGACTACAATGATATTTTGCTACACTCTTAAATCAGTGCCTATCCAGTCATCATCAGAGAAGCTTACTCCAATGGTATGGGATAATTGTTTATATTCTGTCAATTATGTTTTAAATAAATGCTGATTGGCCAGTAGCCATGCAGGAAGTATAGGCAAGACAACCAGACAGGAAGTAGACGCAGGCCAATGAGAACAGGTGAATTCTGGGAAGACGGAAGCTCCCTCTGCAGTCCTGTCCAGACACAGAAGAAGCAAGATGTGACTATACTGCTGAAAAAGGTACCAAGCCATGTGGTTAACACAGATAAGAACAATGGGCTAATGTAAGGTATAAGAGTTAATAAGAAGCCCCAGCTAATGGGCCAATCAGTTTATAACTAATGTAGACCTTTGTGTGATTTCTTTGGGACTTAATGACTGTGGGAACTGGGCAGGACAGAAACCTCAGACAACAAATGGTGCCCATGTGGGCAACTAAATCCACTTAAAAACCCGAGAGAGCTTAATTTTAAACACATAAAAAACAGAAAACAGAGTTTAACACAACTTTTTGCTGTTTGCTGGTGGCTTACTGCAGCTCTTTGAGAGAGATTTTCCTGATTCATCCATAGCAGGAAAAAAGCCATGCAATTTTAAAATGTAGCTTCCTGGTGGGCCATGCAGCCATCATGAACTCCGGTTATGGAGCATTTCAATGGCATTTGTGGACTGGGATGTTTGTGTGCCCACTCAGAGTTGGGAGCAAAATAGGTGCAACCATGCACATGGTTCAGTGCTCCCTGACTGGGTGGGTGGCAGGATCAGGTCTACTAGGTTTGCACTGGCTGGAGAGCATGGTGGATTCCTGCCACCATACACAGAGATGTTTCCGGGCTGCGCAGTGCTCTGCATGGCAGATTTAGCTTATACTCAAAAAAGGGAGGGTTATATGCTGCATGGTGCTACCCAGAGATTAGATGGTGAGGATGGCTCCAATCCAGCTGAGGTGAACTACCTCCACCATACTTAAAGTCCAAGAGCTCAGGAAGTAATTCTAGACAGAAAAGAATGGAGCAAAACATGGCTTATTGGTAGCAGCAATTTCTCAGGTCTGCTCTGCTTGCTAGAGGCAAGTGCTCTCATTTAAGAGAGGCTTCCTGACTCAGCTTTAGCTGCAAAACTTGCAGCTCTTTTAAGAGGTCCTACCATGAAACATTTAAACTGTGTTGATGAAAAGCTGACCACATGCTTTTTGGTTTTCAGCAACAGCAGGAAAAAAGCTGTGCTGTTTTAAAATGCCAGATTTCTGGGCCATCCTACCAGCACAAACTCTGACTCTTTCAGGCAGGAGGTCCAGCTACAGACCATTTAAGTGTGGTTTGTGAGCACACTATTGCAGCTTGCTTGCTGTCAAGGACCTTGAAATGCCATAGAGTTGTGGAAATAAACATGGTTCTGGCCAGTACCTCAGCCATGCTGCTAGAATCTCAGAAAGCTAAGGAATGGGCTGGATCCAGCCATCAAAGCCATGGCTTTAAACCTACCCATATTGCTTAGTAAATTAAAGACTTGTGGTCCGAAAAAGGGAGAGATATATACTAAAGCTAGATTCAAAGAAAAAAAAAACACCCTCTAAATATCTTACTGTGTTTAAAAATATATGTATGCTTGAAAAAAAGAGAGTAGTTGGGCATGGTGGCACACACCTTTAATCCCAACACCTGGGAGGCAGAGGTAGATGGACCTCTGTGAGCTCAATGTGTGGTGGCATACACCTTTAATCCCAGAACATGGGAGGCAGAGGCAGGTGGATGTCTGTGAATTCAAGGACAGCCTGGTCTACAGAGGGAGTTCCAGGACAGCCAAAGATACACAGAGAACCTGTCTCAGAAAGCCAAAAATTAAAAGTAAAAATAAAAGAAATAGAGGTTAAAATAAATCCATGTAAAGATGAAAAATATAGAGAGAATCTGGATACTGTATGTTATTATGCTCTCTCTGAATTGTTTGAATGCTGAGGAAGGAGCAACAGCAACTAAAAGATATTTATTTATAAATGCTGCTCAATTAATCCAAGATAGATATTTTGAAAATACCTTGATCTCAAAATTGAAGTACAAAGGTATGTTACTTTGGAGAAGAGGAGTTGCTTTTGTTTTCACAGGAAATGAGAGGCTGTGGATTCATTCTGAGTTAAGAATAATCAGGTTTGATCAAGGAAGACTACCTGAGAAATCTCTGGTAGGAACAGATGGCCCAGATGTCAGAGTTCTACATCCAGAACAGGTTCAAGACTGCTGCCTGAGATGATCAAGACTCACAGGATACTCTAGTCAGGACTTGATCATAATTCTAAATTTTCTTTAGGTCCCCATAAGATTATCAGCACCCCCAACCAGCAGAAAGTAGCCTGGAATTCTACACCCACATTCCCCCAAAATGGACTATGGATATTTTCCTTTGTTTAAAAAAAAAAGAGAGGAAAGTGGTGTGGGACAATTGTCTATATTCTATCAATTATATTTTAAATAAATGCTGATTGGCCAGTAGCCAGTCAGAAAGTATAGGTGGAACAACCTGGCAGGAAGTAGAGGTGGGCCAATGAGAACAGGAGAATTCTGGGAAGAGGGAAGCTCCCTCTGCAGTCCTGTCCAGACACAGAAGAAGAAAAATGTGACTATGCTGCTGAAAAGGTACTGAGCCATGTGGCTAACACAGATAAGAATAATCGGCTAATGTACATTTTAAGAGTTAGTAGGAAGCCTGAGCTAAGGGGCCAATAAGTTTATGATTAATGTAGACCTCTGTGTGATTTCTTTGGGACTTAATGACTGAGGGAACTGGGCAGGACAGAAACCTCAGACAAAGCTCCAAGAGTATATTGGAACAGAAGTAGAGACCCACAGCCAGACATTTACATAGAGAGTGAATGGGATGTCTTCATCAAATTACTCCTCTCAGAGCTCAGGGAGCCCTGCAAAAGAGGTGGTAGAAAGAGTGTAAAAGCCAGAGGGGATAGAGGATGCCAGGACACCAAAGTCCTCTAAATCAGCTAAGCAAGGCGCATATGAATTCACAGAGACAGAAGCAGTAAGCACAGGGATAAAATGGATTTGTGCCAGGTCCTGTGCATATATACTATAGCTTTTAATTTGATAATTTTATGGGAATTCTGAGTATGAGAATGAGTAAGTCTCTGATTTTTGTGTCTGGGGGCTTTTTCCTTCTGTGGGTTGCCTTGTCCAACTTAGACATACTGGTTCTTGATACAACTAATTATATTTTATTTTGTCATGTTTGGTTGTTATCTCTTAGAAGCCAATTATTTTCTATTGAGAGACAGAAAGGGAGTGAATCTGGAGGAGAGAGGAGGTAGGGAGGTACTGGGAGGAGTAGAGGAAGGGGAAACTACAATCAGGATATTTATACAAGAAAATAATTTGTTTTCAGTAAAAAGGAAAAATGAAAAAAATATTGTAAGCATAAATTTTGATCATATCATAAAATAAATTCTCTTTCTAATGAATGAACATCATCCTTACAAAAGTTGTCAAGAGTTGGCCAAGTTTATCCCTGTATGAAAGAATATAACTCTAAGAGGTAGATTATGGATTATAATCCATAATTATTTCAGGTCCTTACAGAAAACCTGAAGGCAGCGGCTACTTGTTCATTTTCCCAGCTGCCTAGACCCAAAATAATGACACAGCAACTGTATTAATTACAACATTGCTTGGCCAATAGCTTAGGCTTCTTATGAATTAACTTATATCTTAAATTAACTCAGTCTTATAATTTTATATTTCACTGTGAGGCTCATAGTTCACCAGTAAGGTTCTGGGGTGTCTGTCTCATTTGACAGGTGCATGGCATCTCCCTGGCTTCTCCTCTTTTCTCTCAGCATTCAGTTTAGTTTTCCTGCCTAGCTTTATTCTGTCCTGCTACAGGCCAAGGCAGCTTCTTTATTAGCCAATGATAATAAAACATTCACAGCATACAGAGGGAAATACCACACCTCATCTCATTTTATGTCTAAATAGAAAAAGAAGATTTTAACTTTAACATAATAAGATTACATACAACAAAACAGTTACCAAGCAAGAATTACAGATACAATATTTAGTACATTTACATTTGGAAAATTAAGGAAAATATTCTATCATCTATCCTATATTTGTGAGTCTAAGGTTTTATATCTAATTTATCCTTTATCATAACTAAGGAAAACTATAACAATCTATCTTCAACTCTTCAAAGACTCCAGAAGAATATATTATTGCCTAAGTTAACAGGAAGTACATTGTAAGGAACTTCCAAAACTCTAGAATTGACAGGGACATCTTGCTACCTTGACAGTCACCCAAAGTTCTTCTGTAATGTTGAAGGCACTCATCTTCAGCCTACTAGCCCATAGTATATGGTAGACTTTTCCATGAAGCAGGAAATTTCAAAGATGTTTCCACCTATGTTGGCAGTTTATCAGTAACTTTCTTCTGCATCCTGTAGAATGTCTTGCAGACTCTTTCATGATGCAGGAACCCCAAAGGACTGTCTCACCTTCTTTAGGCAACTTCAGCAGTTATTTTTCTGTGGGTCCTGCATGTCTAGTTTTATACAGCATTGCATCAAGAAGTACAGGAAAAAGCAGTTTCTTGCCCAAATGGCTAACCAACTCCATAAAGAGCCTCTTTGACGCTCATCATCCTCTTGGAGTAGATTGCTACTTCCAGGAGCAGATGTGTCTCATTGTCAAGAAAATTACTAATTTCTTAAACATTTTAATTACCATACTCTATTAGTCTTAGAAAGGTTTGAAGAATAACTATCCATCTGAAATATATCTCTGTACATCTAGAAAACCTAACTAGCATGACTACAAGTTTGACTATTATAGGTGACTATATATTAGGCTGTATTTGTTAATTATACCTTACATTTTAAATGAGCTGCACAAACACAGTACCTTAATCAAGATCAGAAATACAACATAACAAAATTGACCTTAAATTTGTATCAATAAATCTAGATCCATACCCATGCAAATCTCTTTAGCATATCCCCCTATAAATATAAACAAACCTTTATAAACAATATTTGTAAATATGGGCATAGTTCTCTTAGACTACTTCCTGATGATCAGGGCACTGTTAATCAGGTTTTTGATGGTGTATCCTGTGTGTTAGGTTCATCTCAATCAGCAGTTGGGCGAAGTAATTTTTTGGGGGGTGTTCACAATGACCTTTCAGGGGGTCTTGGTGTATCAAACCATATTAGTCTGGGAGCAATCCACAGGTCCTCATCTTCTGTAAAACTAAAGAAGAACCTATTTCCCAGAGTAACATATCCTTAGACCCAAATTCTGAAATCAAGATAACTTTAAAGTATATATGTGGTCACTTAGCTCCTTCACAGTCAAAAAATTCAAAGAAAGCACAATAATATACATAATCCAGACTCTCTTTGTATTTACTGTTTTTAGTATTTATTTTCTTTATCTTTACTCTTTTAATCTATGACTGTCAGTACTCTGTCTCTTTTTATGACTCTCTACACTCTTCTTTTTTCCTCCCAAGCCTACATACATATATCCAACACTGTGACCATTTAGAGGTCTTTTCCATCTGAATTTATCTTTATTGTGTATTTGTAATTATTTTCTGAACAGGACTGCTTCTTAAAATTCTTCAGTTTTAACGTCTTAAAAATTAAGCTGTTGCATTACTAGGATATATATGGCCCTGCCTGCTTGCTCTGCAGAGTCCAACATGGTGGAAGTCTGTTCACCACCTCTGCAAGTCATGCACATTGCCCCAGTTCCAAGTATGTAGCGGGTCTATGTTGAGCCATTAAGCAGTTGTAAAACTCTGCTCACAAAATCCATTTAAATGCTCCATAGCTGGACCTCATCAGAATTCATGCTGGCAGTATGGCCCAGAAAGGCACAGTTTCAAAACAGTGTGGCTTTTTTCCTGCTGCTGTTGAATCAAGAAAACCTCTCTTAAAGGAGCCATGCCTCTGCTTGCTTCTAGCAAACATAGCCCACCCAAGAAAATGCCGCTACCAAGCCATGCTTAATGCTGTTCTTTTGTGTCTAGGATTCCTTTTTAAGCTTTCTCAGGCTTTACATGGATTTAGTGGACCACATTGGCACACCAATTCTTTGGAGAGAAGCTGCTTGTTGGTTCCTGGTCACTCTGCCCTGAAATAATCACATAGAAACTATATTATTTAAAACACTGCTTGGCCCCTTAGCTCTAGCTTCTTATTTGCTAACTCTTACATTTTAATCTAACCCATCTCCATTAATCTGTGCATCACCATGCAAAGTTCAGGCACATCTATCTCTGGCAGTTGCTCCATGACTTCTCTCTAACTCCACCTCCTTTCTCCTGGCATTCAGCTTAGTTTTCCCCACATAACTGAGTTCTGCCCTAACAATAGGCCAAGGCAGTTTCTTTGTTCACCAATGGTATTCAAGCATATAGAGGGGGATCCCACATCAGTACCATGAAAACTAGTGCTCAACTTTCTGAGTGCTGAGATTATATGCGTGCGCCACTCTATCTCAAACAGTTTTATTTGCTTTTGTTCTTTCTGGTTTGTTTTCCTAGTGCTGGATCTGAAACACATTACTTGCATAGTGCTATATTGACAAGCTAAAATCACAGCCCTCTGGTGCTATTCTGTGTCTAGCAAGACATAACAAAACTAAACCTCTATGTTTAAGGAAGCTATTTCAATTCAGTGGTAATATGCTATAAAGTACAATCCAGCTTTGTCTTTGTTTGTTGAAAAAAAGTTTCATTGATGAGGCTTCAGAACTACACTTATCTGTGTGTGTAAAGATAAATGTGTTCAAAGGACTTAGTGTCCTACTCCATAGATGCTTGCTCAGTCATGTTTATTTCTGCTTTATTCATAATAGCTAGAAAATGGAAAGAAGTTTAATGTCATTGAGCTGATGAGTGGATAATGAAAATGTGGTACATATAAACAATAGAATGCTATTTAGCTGAAAATAAAAATGTAATCATGAAATTTTCAGGTTTCAAAGGGATCTAGAAACTAGAAAAGATCATATAAACTGAGGTGACCTAGACCCAGAAAGACAAGTGTTGCATCTCTCATTGTAGGCTCCTTGTTCCAAATCTTCAGATGTGAGAGAACATACTGGAGAAATTATAAAAAGTGGGAAAGTAAGAGAAACCATTGCCAGTGTGGAGTGGTGGGGGACAAGAGGGGAAGAATAGCAGGGTACATGTGTTCTGAATAAAGAAATGTGGAAAACGGGGCATAACTCTAATCAGGGATGAGGGAAGCAGGTAAACAAGAAGGACAGTATAACATGTCTGAAAAATCCTGGTGTCTGAAAAATTCATAAGGAATCATATTATTAACTTTATACCTAACTGCTATAATACATATAAGCTTGTGACTATATTTATATGATTTCTTTTTATCTTGTTTAATGGTGGTCCCTCCAACAGCCGTAGACTATCTTAGAAAACCCTAACATCAGGCATGAGAAGCCTTCTTTTGTATTATAGGTTAATGGTTATCCAAGAGACTCTCAAAGCATGGCTCTTGGTTGTTTTCCAGAGGTGGAAGGTAGTCCCTATTACTGAAGACACCATGCACTTCAGACAGAGGGCCCAGAGACCCCTGAGTTGCAACTAATCTGAAAACCTCCTCTCTGAGGACTACCTCTCATGGTACTGGAAGGCACCATGTAAGTTTCCTAAGGAGTGAGGCAATCAACAGTCCTACCCAGCTATGATGCCTATGAACCAAGACAACCAGATCAGCACAATAACCCTAAAGGTGTAACAATGTCATGCACACCTGCACAGTAACCAAAAGCTATCTAATTAGACTTAAGGCCCATTCTATAAGAGACAAAGAAGGAAATTACCCCTAGTGATGGAAACCTACCCAAGTACTTAACATAAGTAATGATCTTGAAGAAGACCCTCCAACCACAATTTTACTAAACCAACATAGTCCCTAACTACACCTGGCTTTTTTATACAGATTCTGGGCATGGAACTCAGATCTTCATGATTTTGAGATAAGCGCTCTACCAACTGAGTTATGTCCCTAGCCCCTCATTTTAAATACTCTCACTTTATTTTTCTCTGTGTTCTTCCTCCTTTTCTCCTATATGTGTATGTGTAAATGTATATGTTATATGCATAATCCTTTCAAGTGGCAGGTTACAAATTGCACTTCCCTATGGTAAAACTCATGGGTCAATAGTTACAGTGTGTATTCAGTAACTGTCTCAGTGCCTATAGCACGTGTGTTGGCACTGTTTACGTAGTAAATGAATGAAGTAGAACTGGATTATTTCACAAAGATTCAAGATTCTAATAACTGGTTGCACAATTCACACAGAGCTATAATTTGACAGGCAGAAATTATACACCAGGCGAGAAAATAAGATTTCTGTCTCCCAAGCCTGTGGCATCTGCTAGCATTACTCATTAAATCAAGCTAGTTTACTTTGTTGCCTGGGCACAGGTACAAAGAAGAAGACTGCGGAGGTCAAGATTTTGGAAAATAATTTGTTTTGAGCAGTCTGTGTTGCACTTAACCACAAAACTATTTTAATTTTAAGAGAACTTGGTTTGAGTTTATTACAATGCTCCCAGGCTGATGGGAACAATTACCTTCATCTTTGCAGATATTATCCCTGAAGTTCCCAGTTTCTCCAAGTGTTCTTTCTTGTCCACATGGGGGAGCTGCACTCTTCTGTTGTGTCTTATAGCTTAACACTATGTCAGGATGACATCAACAGTTGGAAGGGCTAGTTCATGGACCAGTATACCACCATTGACAAAGTCAATGGGCAACCTGGTGTCCAGTTGTCATTACAGCCCCATAGACATATTGGTAAACCAACAATCCTTCTGGAGTCCTAAATATATGTAGGTCAAAGAATGGACCTGTCACAGGATTTCTCTGGCTATATGTTGTATAATATGGAACTCAGAACTGTCATTCTATTTGATATAATCTGGAGAATCCCCCGAGAGCTACAGCGATCAAGTGCATTCATTTTACAGCAGAGAAAATGAAAACAGGAAGACAGAAGAGTTGGTTAAAGCTCCCATTTCTCATACTGTCAGTGCGGCAGGAAGATGACTGTAGGCCATGTTTCTCCCTAGCTCTGCCCTACAGGACACAATTAAAATGAAAATCAGCCAGAAGAGGAAGAAGAGAAAGGTGAAGATGCAGTTTGCTTAAGGACAAAAATTGAATGTCTTGCAAGGATAAAGGAAAAGAGCATCATTTTAACTAAAGTCCTTTGGAAACTAGTGCATATAGCATCCACAGACGTTTTCAATTGCATGGTGTTGAAATTTCCCAGCTGACTTCAAGATGAACTCACTGTGGGCACCATCGTGCACCTGCACTGTTGTCCAATTCAGATATGATGAATACTTTCATTCCCCAAAGTGACTTTGTTTGCATGGGGACTTGCGTAGCAGAGCACCAGCCTAGCACCAGTGAAACTCAGTGTACAATCCTCAGTATCAGCTTGATTCCACAGTGCTATCACAAACAAAAGCAGCTCTATTTTACTGTGTGTCTGGGGCAAAGGTCAAGTTTATTTGTTCTTCCTCTCCCAAACCTGATCACACTTCATCCATAAACAGCTACCCTTAGGTTATTTGCTACATGTACAGTACTCTCAGCAATTTTATAGATTTCAACTCATTAATTTTCACAAGAACTTTAGGAATTTAGATTAGTAATTATATCTGATTTTAAAGCTGAAGAAATTGAAACACAGATTGGGTAATAAATTACATGAGCAGGTCTTGAACCTATTTCACAACCTTTCCTTTTAGCACTAGCATCTATAATCTCTGGAGAGAAAGCTAGATGTGCTCTTTTCTGGTAAAAACCTTGTAAGTAATGCATGTTTCTCAAGGAAGGGATTCTTCTCCCATAAATTATCGCCAAACACAAAATATGCCTTACTCATTATTATGCATCTTACTCCAGCAGCAGCAAACACTGTTGTGTAGCCTTTGTGACCTCAGGATCCAAAGAAATAAAACAAAACCAAAGAACCTATCACCACAGGGGCTTCTAGGCATTCAAGCTGCTGACCCCACCCAGTGTTCTATTGCTGCTTTTTGGTAGGATTCTTTAGGAGATGAAACAGTGAGTGCCTGTGGTTGTGGTGAGTGTTCTGTGGCGTGTAAATGTCCTATAGAGGAGTTGGCATTTTCATCCATAGTCTTGAAATTGCTGTGTGGGTGTGTGTGCATGTGCTCACATGTGCACTCACACACACACACACACACGAGGAATTTTTTAATGAACATAATAACAGTATAATTTAAATTCCAAACAAACAAAACCCTTTTTTAAGCAAAGTGACAGTTAGAGATTCCAAAGTATCTTCTCTTAGGTAGAGAGCAGAACAGGGCACTTTTCAGTCTCTGGGGACTTCCAAAGGGAAAGACTGAGCTGAATGCACTGAATGCCTGCATCTGTACTGGAATGAAGAGGTTGGGACCTGCACCTGTGACTTCAGCAGCAGGCAGAAGTGACAGTGAAGCAATGCTACAGGCAGAGAGCAAGTCTCAGAAGCAGTCCAGATCCTCTCTATATTCAGAAACGGAAAGTGGGGAAGAGGAACTGTGCACCAGACATAATAGCTCAGGGTTCACAACTTTATCCCAGCACCAAGAAGATGATGACAGGAGGGTCATGACAAGTTGAAAGCAAGCAAGTGTAGGACACATGATGGGTTCCAGGATAGCCTAGGTTAAAGGGTGAGACCCTGTGTCAACACTAACAAAACCCAGTGAAACAGGCAAGTGAGAAACCTAGAAAAGAAAGGTAAGGAGGGAATCAGGAAGTTTTGACACCTCAGGACCCAAAGCAGAAAATACCCTTAAGAGGCTTTGATGATGATAACATCAAACCTGCTGAAAGATTACGTTTGTGGAGAATGTATTTTGATAAAGTGAGAAGACGGCAGGAGTTGGGGCTCTTAGTTGGGATTATTATAGCTGCGATTAAACACCATGATCAAAAGCAACTTGGGGAGGAAAGTAGGTTTTTTTTTTCACTCACACTTCCATACAACAGTTCATCATTAAGAGAAGTGGTCGCAGGAACTCAAACAGGGTCGGAACTTGGAGGTAGGAGCTGATGCAGAGGCCATGAAAGGATGCTGCTTACTGGATTGCTCTTCATGGCTTGCTCAGCCTGCTGTCTTAGAGGACCCAGGACTACCAGTTTAGGGGTGTTCCCAAGCACAGGGACTAGGACCACCCCCATTCCTCACTAGCTAAGAAAATGCCTACAGGCTTGCTTGTAGCCTAGTCTCATGGAGGCATTTTCTCAGTTGAGATTCCCTCCTCAATAGCTCTAGGTTGTGTCAAGTTGACATAAAACTAGTGGACACATGGGAGAACACAGCAGGGTTCAGGGTTGAGAAAGAAAATCTCCCTGTGGATCCATGACCATAATCCTGCTTACAGACAGGGGCTGAAACTTAAATTTCCTCTACCTGCCCAGGACAGTAAATGCCAAGCCAGGAAATAATAAAAATGGCTTTGACTATAGCAAGCAGAGATGCTGGGATAGACCAAAGGAAATCTCTTTCTAGTAGTATGGGCGCAGTTCAGTTCCAGCAGCATGGCGTTTCCAGTCATGCAGGCCCTACATTCAAGACTGCAAACACAAGAGGAAGCGGCCACTATATAGTCAGACCATGGGAGGGAAAAACCAAAGAAAACTCATGTTCTTCAGGCTTTCTGACAGTGAAGGCTGATTTCACCTCTTATTTTCTCAAATACTTGAGCTATGCAGAAATAGTATTTAACATTTATAGTATAAAAGCTAGAGATTTTTCTTTTATTGTCTTACTTAAAAATACAAATACTGTATATTTTCTCTTCCATGTGGATGCTAGCTTTTGAGTTTTTGATGTGTGCAACAATCCAAAGAAGAGATTAGGTATTTCAAGTTTTAAGTAAGCAAAAACCAATGTGTCAGAAAAAAACCCAGTGATAATCAGAAAATCAGATAAACATGATAAAAGGCACCAGATAGAAAGGAGAAGTCAAATATATAACAACAAGATTAAAAGATTAAATAGAATTAAAGGGCACATTAGACTCAGCACAAAAGAAAAAAATAAGTAAAGAAACCACTGTGAAATTAACAGAGAGAGTACAAAGGAAAATATAAAGGAGAGACTGAGAAGCAAGAAATTAAACTTTACTGTTGCCTAACTACTATGATTTGATATTCCCCCTTTAACAATTAGTTTTGCATTTATTTGTTAGTTCATTCATTCATTCATTCATTCATTCATTCATTCATTCATGTGTGTGTGCCCTTGTACTAAAGTGTGAATCAAAGGACAACTTATAAGAAAAGTACTCTCCTGTTAGGTGGGTTCTGGGTTTTGAACTTAGGTCTTCAGGCTTGGTGGTAAACACCTTCATCTGGTGAATCATCTTGCTAACCCCAACTTACTATCTCTTATGCCTGTACTTTAGTGGTTGACTTATCCAAAGTGGACACCTATTTATCATCAATATAAAATATCAAGGAATGAAACTGAATATCTCAAAAGCAACTAGAAAAAACTGACTGATTATCCATGAATGAAAAAGGAATGTCACACATACCACTAGCTGAGTTATCAACTGTAATGACAGAAATAAAAAGATAAGATCACACTTCCAAAAGGTGGTTGAAAAACTGTGTAGACTTCTGTATAGTAGAAGAAAGCTGAAACAGAGACATTTTCTGAAAAGTGAATTTGCAAACAAATAACTATTTTTAATGAAAACTCTTAAGAATATATGTCAAAGCAATGAAAAGGCACCAGAAAGAAATCTGTTATGCAGAAATAAATGGCAAGAAGTCAGAAAAAACAGAGATGCTTTTCAACTAGCATTTGATATAAAACCAAAGAAAGTATCAAATCTAAGGAGTTCAAGTATGGAAATAAATTACTTGAAAATAATGAATTGAGGCATAGGATATTAAGGAATGTGGACGCTTTCATTTTAGGTAGAAGGAGAGCAAAAAGCCTGCATTTGCAAGGTATTATTGCTGGCATTTTAGAAATTATTTATAAAATATAAATGGAAAATAAGCAATTATAAGGGGTTCAAAGGAGAAAGGAAAAGATTAGTCCAAAATGAAACAGAATTAAAAAAATCAGGGTAAATGTGATGCAAAACTATAAGTGCCCTAGTAATTTAATGGAATATAAGTGGATTAAACTGTCATCTAAATGTTATGCAAGGGAAGGAAGAATGGGAGAGGGAGGGGGGAGGAAAGAGGAAGTGGGGAGAAAGGAAAGGGGAGGGGAGGAAGGGAGAAAGATTTTTTTATGTATGCTTTTTTAACTTACATAAAGACTTGTAATAATGCTGCTACTCTTAAAATTAAGCATATAGGAAGATTATAATTGATTCATGAATTACTATACACTGAAATACCAAAGGAATTAATTATGTAGTGACATTAATATCAGAACTGTGTAGTCACATTGTTAAAAGCCTTTTTCTTTCGTGGTAGAGAGGCCAGTTTCATAACGACAAGAGAAGCAATTTAGTCCAAAATCCATCCTGATTTAAAATGTATGACTGCCATTTAGCAGTACTTCAAAAAATATCTTATTAGAAGAACTGACTAGGAAAAATGAATAGATTCACTATAAATTGAGAAATTTTATACTTCTCTCCTTAATAAATATATAAAACAAGTTAAAAACTCAATAGTGTATTAATGAATATACAACTTATAATACATAGAGAACAGTGCACCCAAAGTATAGAAAATAAAACTTTTTTGTTACAAACTAGAATTTGAGGAGAAAATGGCTGTATAATATGCCATAAGACAAGTTTTAACAGATTTTATGGAATTAATATCATAAAATCTGTGTGCATTGATCATAATACAGTTAGACATCTTTCACAAAATTACTAAAACAATAAATGGACGTGAAAAATTAAAACATGATTCCATGTACTACGTGAATCATAAAATAAACAAGTTTCTGCAGAAAAGAAAAGCAGAACAATAGAAAAGAAATGATGGATGACTTCAAAATGAAAAAAAAAGACTAAACAGAGTTGAAAACAAACATTGTAGGATAGACCAATAAAACAAAAACATTATTTTAATGTTTACTTTCATTTATGTGTGCAATATGAGTGCTTGGAGCCCACAGAGGCCAGAAGAGGGCATCATATCCCCTTCAACTGAAGTTAGAGATGGTTGCAGGCTGCTTTGTTGGTGGAACTGAACACAGGATCCCTACAAGAGCAGCACATTCTTTTAACCACTGAGTCACCTCTCCAGCCCCTCAAACTGTGTTCCTTCAAAAAGGAGTCAAAGAAGTACCAAACATCTGATGTGGTCATAAGGAAGAGAACCCCCAAAATCTATGAGTGAATTAAAATAAACAACCAAAATATTGAAAAAAAACTATAACAATTTGAAAACTAAAAGGAAGCTTTTTTTTTAAGAAAAATATAACTTTAAAAAGATGATTCCAAATAAAAAATTAAAATATAGAAAGGGCCTACAAGCAGTGACAATTCTAAGCAAGCAATTAAAATGCTAACCTTAAAAATACTCCACACTAAGATTTTTATTGATATTATCTATCAAAATTTTAATGTATGGATAATACCAATAGATACAAACTCTTCAAGGGAGCAGAAAGAGAAATAATAGTCTAATGTACTCAGAACCGTGTATCAGATATTTCAGTGCAATTAGGAAAAAGGGGCAGACATACAAGGAAAGAAAGCCACCTGATGCTCACTTGTGGATTAGATAAAAAATTCATCAAGCCAAGTACACATTTTTAAACAAAATAATTCAAGACAGAAAAATGACTTTATACTTAATGTTCAGTGTAACATGAGGGCCGGGCTGCTTGTTGGGGTTTATGTCCCGCCCAGTCCCCCAGCCGTTTAGTCCCAAAGAAAATCACACAGAGAGTCTCCATTAGGTTATAAACAGATTGGCCCATTAGCTCAGGCTTCTTATTAGCTCTTGTAGCTTGTATTAACCCATTATTCTTATCTATGTTAGCGACATGGCTCAGTACTTTTTTCAGCAGGGGCAGGTCACATCCTGCTTCTTTGGTGGTCTGGGCAGAAATGCGGGGGAGCTTCCTGCTTCCCAGAATTCTCCTATTCTTATTGCACCACCTCTACTTCTTGTCTGGTTTTCCCACCTATACTTCCTGCCTGGCTACCAACCAATCAGCGTTTATTTAAAACATAATTGACAGATGAAGAATTGTTCTCCTGCACCAGTTCAGAAATATTGATAACTAAACATTAGGTAGTTTAACACAATGAACAACTTGAAGTAGAGCGCCTATATAATGGATATTGATTTTATAGAAGAAACAGTCTTTCACAGTAACAGCTAGCAAACTAGTCTCCACAATAACAGGAATGACAGATTGTGGCACAGTTACTCAATGGATATTCTACAACCCATGGAAATGGTAGATATGGAGTCTGCATACCAATGTAGGTGAATTTCATTCACATCATTTGGAGTTACAAAGGCAATCTGTGGAACAGTTGCAGGATAAAGTAATTCTTTCTCTTTTTTTATTGTTTTTATTGAGCTATATATTTTTCTCTGGTCCCCTCTTTTCCTCCCCACTCCACTTCTACAATCTCCCATGATCCACATGTTCCCAATTTACTCAGGAGGTCTTGGTTTTTTTTCTACTTCCCATGTAGCTTAGATCCATGTTTGTCTCTGTTAGGGTCCTCTTTGTTGTCTAGGTTCCTTGAGAATGTGAATCGTAGGCTGCTTTTTCTTTGCTTTATGTCTAAGGACACTTATGAGTGAGTACATATTATATTTGTATTTCTGGGTTTGGGTTACCTCACTCAATATGGTGTTTTCTAGATCCATCCATTTGTCTGCAAATTTCAAGATGTCATTTTTTTCCACTGAGTAGTACTCCATTGTGTAAATGTTCCACATCTTCTTTATCCATCTTTCAGTCAAGGGACATCTAGGTTGTTTCCAGTTTCTGGCTGTGACAAATAATGCTGCTATGAACATAGTTGAGAACGTGTCCTTTTTTGGGCATTCTTTGGGTATATACCCCCAAATGGTATTGCTGGGTCTTGAAGTAAGTTGTTTCCTAATTTTCTGAGAAATTGCCATACTGATTTCCAAAGTGGCTGTACCAGTTTTCACTCCCACCAGCAATGCAGAAGTGTTCCCTTTACCCCACATCCTCCCCAGCATAAGCTGTCATCAGTGTTTTTGATCCTGGCCATTCTTACAGGTGTAAGATGAAATCTCATAGTTGTTTTGAATTGCATTTCTCTGATGGCTAGGGGTGTTGAGCATTTCCTTAAATGTCTCTCAGCCATTTTATATTCATCTGTTGAGAGTTCTGTTTAGGTATGTACCCCATTTTTTATTGAATTATTTGTTCTTTTGATGACCAACTTCCTGAGTTCTTTGTATATTTTGGAGATCAGACCTCTGTCTGATGTGGGGTTGGTGAAGATCTTTTCCCATTCTGTAGGCTGTTGTTTTGTCTTGTTAACCATGTCCTTTGCTTTACAGAAGCTTTTCAGTTTGAGGAGGTCCCATTTATTAATTGTTTCTCACAGTATCTGTGCTACTAGGGTTATATTTAGGAAGTAGTTGCCTGTGCCAATGCATTCAAGTGTACTTACCACTTTCTCTTCTATGAGGTTCAGTGTGGTTGGCTTTATGTTGGGGTCTTTATCCACTTGGATTTGAGTTTTGTGCATGGTGATAATATATGGATCTATTTTCATTCTTCTACATGTTGATATCCAGTTATGCCAGCACCATTTGTTGAATGTTATATAATAAAGTAATTTTTATAAAACCTAAAAACATGTTAAAGAAACCCACCCATCTTTTGGGATGTATACATACAAATTAAAAACAGAAGTATGTACATGAAAATAAATTTCAAAAGACAATTAAAATATTAAAAACTTTTGGTAATGTATTATTTACAGGCAATGGTGACAGGGGTGAGAATGAGAGCCAAAAGGATTTATTATTATTTTTATTTTCATTCAGATGATTGTGTTCTTGGATTTTTTAAAAAGCATATTCATCTTTACTCATTCCTTATGAAATATTGTTATTGCCCAAATATTTTATGAGCAAGGAGAAATAAAAAGAGTCTGAAAAGGAATGAATTGACTGACATAACCAACTATGTGTTCCAGTGTTTGAAAGTTTGTTGTTGTAACTTTCTTTTTTTAGAAAAAAGAAAGGGAAGAAATGGAAACATTGAGGTTAAATACTCACTTGAATTCCATAAATCATAGTTGGTGCAGTAAAGTCTGCAGCAGATATATGGAGTGAGTACATATGATAAGGAGAAAAATATCATGGCTGTTGAAGAGTCCAGCAGATCACCAGGTAAGAATATTAGCTAACTCCTCTGCCTGGTATTTGAAACTGTGCAGAATGAGAACAGGCATTGTAATGGAGAGACAAATGCGGGACTATTTTAAATAAAAGTCTTGTGAATGTATCTCTTACATTTCTACTGATAGCAATAAGAGAGAATAGGGTGGTTGAAAGTTTTTTTTAATTAAAATATTTAATATTTTGAGTGTTGGCTGGCATCCATGTGTGGATCCTGTGCATGTGTGTTGCCCACGGAGATTGGAAGAGGGTGCTGAATTCCCTGGGACTGGAGTTACAGAAGGTTAGTGTTAGGTTTCAAACCTGGGACAAATGACTGAGGTGCTTATTTAATGTATCAAAGTGAACATGGCAGCCTCGTTCTCCCAGCATCCCTCTGTCCCTAACTGTGCAGGGCCCTCCTAGCTGGCATACCCTATCTCCTACCCTGCATTTTTGATCACCTGACCCTTTGGTCTGCTCTCTTTTGGGCCTTCCGGCTGCTGTACCTGTTTTCCTTTTCTCTCCTCTACCTTTCCTACCCTACTCCCCCATAGGCTAAGGGTCATGTCCACTCTGGACTCTCCCAGATGTTCCTGACTCTAGGTGTACTCTCACAGAAATCTATAATAAACTTTTCCCTCCACATTACATAAAGGCAGTCATGTTCCTTTCCTTTTTATTACTTTTCTCCCACTCAGTTATGACCAGCCATGTGGATGCTTATAATTGAACCCAGGTTGTCTTGTCTTAACCATTAGCCATCTCTCCAACCAGGTCAGAAGTTTTTAATGTCCTAGGTGTTTTTTCTTTTGTAAGTTTTTCTTATTACAAGAGATGGGATTGATTTTATTCTTAAAACCCTCAGGAATTATTCAGCAACAAAAGAACATTACTGAACATGCAGGAAGCAGACTCCTCAGTGTAAATTTTCATGATGGTTCTGCAAAGACCAGGGATTAGTTGATCATGCCTCTTTTGGAGCAGAGCCTCATCATGTCCTCCAGTGGCACAGTGCTGGAGACTACTACTGCCCAACGCCTACACTGGTGATATAGGATATGGCTGGGCCAGGAATGCATCCATGAGTCAAGAGACTAAAGACCAGGGCAACTCCAACTGAAAGAAGTTAGATTGAACCACAAGTTTTAGACACGTCATCTATTAAAACAGTCACCGGCTCTTTCAGGTCTCCTACTGACACCATGTAGTCTACTTCGGGGACCTTCCATTTTTGTAAATCAGGGAAAATCCATTTAGTTGGTCTACAGTTAAGGTTTCTTTTGGCTTCACCATTAGCAACTGAGCTTATGTTTACTTGTTCCATTCAGAGATATTTTCCCTAATCTAGCTCAGGACAATTGCACGTGAACTGTTCAGTAGGATATCAGACAGTCCCTGAACCTAACAAGGGAGGGGGTAATATGATTCCCCCCTGCTAGAGAGAGCATATTTGCAACAAACTTGACTGGGATTGGAGCCTTCCACCCATCCTCCTTGTCCTATCAGGCATGGAGATTACACCACTGTAGGTTATTAGTCAGTTATGATGCTTAAGCAGTTTTGTAGGCATTTGCCAGACTGACAGCCCCAACTGATTGTCATTGGCTTTGTTCCAGTCACTCTCAATAGGTGTCTTTCCCAACTAAACTTTTGTCAGTTTCCACAAAGGTCTCTCATGTTAGGGGATGAATATTCCTAGTCACCAACTTGCCTTGTCTAGGTATTAACGATTTTCTGAGATTGGCCACTGACGATTTCAATAATTCCACATCTTGGGAAATTGTGCTTGGTGCTTCACCCTCAGTGTTCATTTCTGCTGAAGAGCCATGAACTCACAGCTTCACATCACTGCTTTGCCATCTTGTTTGTTTAAAGAAACAAGAGGAAAAAGTTTTAAAAAGTGAGTGACAAGCTATACCATAAATGTTACTTGTGCTCTGTGATAGACAGTTTTGGGATGAAAGAAAATGGAGAAACCTTTACTGGAAGGCACTTCAAGGTCAACAGTGTATTCAGGAGTGAATTCAATAAGGGCTAGCTAAAGAAGGCCACATCCTGAACGGAGACAAGTTGTCGGAGGCAGATGTCCTTGACTTACTCTGCTATATAGTGAGTGCAAGGCAAAGTGGAGTAAGACAAAATTCAGGTTATTAGGAAATATACTCAATACTGTAATGAAAGCATTTGGGAATTTGTCTTTGACCAACTTCCAGGAAGCATGTGGGGAATGCTCCTGGATATGCCTTGTGTGTCCAGTTAACCCCGAGGTCCTAGGTCCAGAAAGTTAGCCTCAGTGGCACGTAGTTCTAGTTTTTCTACCTTCCTCAGCTTACTTGCCACTGTTTCTCAGTGTGCACTTCTGTTCACATCTGTCCACTCTGCTTTATAGGCTTGGGTTCAACTTGCTCTTTAGCACACCCGGTGTTTCTTCATGGAATTATATCTTCGGGAGCTCAGGTTTTATTTTCTCTCATTGCTGGTAGCCAGCAAAGTGCTGGCTGCAGAGTGACTGGTCAGCTACTCTGTGATGAAACTAAACATCTGCCATGTACAGGTAATAAAATCTGAGCACACACATGTTACAGGGGAGTGGGCCTCCTGGCTACCCAGCTAGCTTAACCCGAAATAATCACACAGAAACTCTATTCATTTAAACACTGCCTGGCCCATTAGCTCTAGCCTCTTATTGGCTAACTCTCACATCTTGATTCAACCCATTTCTAATAATCTGTGTAGCACCACGAGTTCTTGGCTTACCAGGAAAGATTCTAACCAGCGTCAGTCTCAGGCAGGAGCTTCATGGCATCTGCCACGCTGCTCTTCATCCCAGCATTTAGTTCTGTCTTCTCCGCCTACCAAAGTTCCGCCTTATCAACTAGGCCAAGGCAGTTTCTTTAATAACCAATGAAAGCAACACAAAGGACCTCCTAAACCACACACATGCAGGATTAGCTACACATTAGGAAGCAAAGAATCTGGGTTTGTGTTAGAAACTGTTTTACATTTAAAAGAAAATCTTAGCTTGTAAAATTTCACCTTTAACTCTTGTTTTTTTACCCACCTCCTTGCAATCTGAGATTTATAGAAACATAAGTAGTTGCTGTGGAGACAATGCTGGGCAATAGAGGAGCCATCTGAGAAGAACAGCAAGAGCTGCTGTATTAGACAGCAGCAACATTTTGCATTAATCTTTTTTACTTTCAATAAATTATAAAAATAAAACACTGAAAAATATATATTGAATTTTGTGGATTTACTCTCTTTGCTTTAGGGCTGATAATCACCTTATTTATAATAAGCTCCACAACTTGTTAGGATTTTGGAATGATTACACACTGGTTGGGAAACAGTCATTGAACCTGATTCCCCAGAGTCCTAGTCTATTGCCTTAGTTACCCTTTCTCAGGACCTGCACCTTCCTGAACCCCTCATAATCCAGCCTTTGTGGTTTGAATATGAATGTCCTCACAGGCTCCTGTGATGAACACTTTGTCTACAGATAGTGGGAGGTTCTCTGAACTTTAGGAGGGAAGACTTAACTGGGAAAACCAGACAACTAGGGGTTTAAGTCCTCAATGTTTCATCCAATACCCTTTCCTGTATCTCTGTCCTTTTGGTCTCTGTTTCTGTCTCTGTTCATCTGTCTGCCTCTTTCTCCCCCCTCTCTCATTTATTCTCTCTCTTCTTCCTCTTCTCCTTCTTGTCTTCATGAAGTGAGGAAATTCTCCACCACCACCCCACCACATACTGTAGCTACCATGGTATTCTGCTGTAGCTTGGAATCAGCGAATGGACCCAAATGTGGACTAAATTCTTTGAAACTATGAGTAAATCAAATCCTTCCCACCATAAGTTTTTTCCACAGGTGTTTTGGTCACAAAGTTAGAAAAGCAAACAATACAGTAGCAGATAAAGGTTAACTGCTAGAAGTCACAACATTATACAGTAATAGCTCAGCCATCTGTTCACCAGCGACTTAGCAGAATCGGAGATCTGGTAAAGGCTAAACCAAAAGGCAAGGCTTTTTGGTGTTGTTGCTCAGTGAATAAAGTGGCTGTCCTTTGCTGTAGATTTTTCACTGTAGCTGATTTCCCTTTCTGTTACATATTTAGAAATTAATTCCCCAGTTCAGAACAGTTTTTCACTTCCAGATCTGTTACTCTCTCCTAGATAAACACAGACATCTGCCTTCCTGCAGTTATCTTTATCAGCAAGCATTTGGTCAACACTTAGTGTCCAGGCATAGAGCATTACATCTAAGATATTCACAGATCTCTAAGGATGTAGAATTACTCCCTGCTCAAACTGTGGCTGAGGACTAAGGAACAGTGTAGAACTAAGAACAAGCATTGGGTGGAGCAATGAGAAATGATGGATTGAAGAGAGAAGAATAAAGAGACACGGACACACAATTCCCATTGTGAGTAGACTTCTTTACCCCCCAATTTTTAGCCCCCCTTTAGCTATTCATGGGGTCTTTAACTGAACCCTCTGTGGGAGTGTTCAAGGCCAGGACTTTTAAGGCTCTCATTAGTTAACTTCTTCTTAGTCAAGTCAGGCCCAGCACTGTGACTATGGCTGGCAACTGGTACCTATGACGGCTCTACCTGCGATCAGTACAGTGAATCTCATTAAGACAGTAATTATCAGAGTCGCAAACTTGTCTACTTCAGTCACATGCGAAGCCCTCCTAGGACTTTATATTCTCCTTGTACTATTGGGTATCATTAGTAACTCAATTACTTAGTGTAATCACAAAAAAATTCAGCATAACTTGAAAAACCAGGGGTCCTGGGAACACCAAACTTTTTATTCCCAAAAGCTAACAGAGTGAGCGGAGCATTAGTTTCTCATTTCAGACAACATAAGAGCTCTCAGCTCAGTGATGCCATCTTTAGGGCTGTTCACTGAAAGGGTCAAAGCTTCTAACCTCCTTAGCCTTGCCCCTGTGGATATTTGCTTTTCTCTGGATGGTTCCATATTAACCTCAAACCCCACTGCTGGGGACTGTTTGGTTCTAGACTTAAGGGTCATTTAATCTGACATCACCCCTGCTGTGCCTCCTGACTCATTGGTGAGTATAGTAACCATCTCATTTTCTTTTACTTCAAGAGGGCACATTTGGACTTTACAGACCTGAAATGCAAACAACATCATCCCAATGATGCTCAACTTCCACAAAAGAAAACCTGGAATTGGGGAGCAGCTTCATATTAGTCTTTATATTAATTATCAGTTACAGAGAAGGAACAAAATGGGACTGCCGCTAAATATATCTTTTCAGTAAGTGGAAAGAAATATCCTGTCTTCTACAGGGGAACTGCTGCTGCCAATTACGCTGCTATTTCTGGGGGAGGAAGTGTTCCAGCAGGGGCAGGCCCAGGGGTTCTACCCACTCAGTTGCTATTTTCTCTCTCTTAATTGTGACTGCCACCTGCCTATTGGTGAATCCACAGCTATACCTAACGACACACAAAAGATAATGTTCTGAAGTCACGTGAAATCTGAGGCCGAGCCTCAGTTTTCTCTCATAGCATCTAACACATCCCCACAAACACAGCTGTCTAAAATAGCTGCTGTTGCTTACGCTCGTCTCTATGACTCGTAGCTTTGAAGGATCATCCATTGCCTTCACCAGGCAGCTGGGTGATGGCCCTTTTCATGTCTTTGTCAATTAGTGTCTCTTTAGATAGGGTCACTGGGCTGTGTGGCCACTCTGGGCTTTTTGGTGTAGTGATCTCAGAGTAGCCAGAGGATGAGAACAGAAGCCTCAGGTTCTTAGGATGCTATTTCTGTCATATTCTACTACCCCAAACAAGTCAGAAGGTCAGGCTAGTCTCCAACCATCAGGAACAAGTGCTGAGCCTTGATAGGAGAAGCTAGGGCCACAGAGTTTCTGCACAGGGGTAAGCTGTCATCATCATCTGTTCAAGGATGATGGACCTGAAAGGAAGATGGAACCTTAGGCTGGAATAGAAAGTCTAATATAAGTCACTATAATACAAAACTCTAGGTGGTGGTCTACTGGGAATCATATCCGGCAGAGAAAGGCTCCAATGAGATGGGAAATGGAAAGATAAGGGGGGGGGCTGTGGTGAATTCTTATTTGGAATTCAGCAGGAAACTATAAAGATGAAAAGAGAGAGAGAGAGAGAGAAGGGGAAAATGAGAATATGGAGGAATAGCTGAAGGGTTGGGGAGGTGTGTTGGGGGACAAAGACGATGGAGGGTCAGCTTTCTGAGCTAGTCATTCACCATCTGCTCCAACACCCTTCAGCAACATTCTGCCCTCACTCAGCCCAAAGTCTGCAGTTTCTAACCCATCACTTCTATTCTCTCTCCCAAGTTCAGTATCTTCTCTAGCCTAGTGGAAAGTTCCTCTTATTCTGTATTTTAGATACTGCAATCTGGGTATGGTTTTATATGCTTTTAAATAGTTTTATTCCTCTATGAATAAGTATAGTATTCTCACTACAAAACTGAACTGGAAAGCAGACTGTCCATGGAACCCGAGCCCATCAGGGCTCCTCCTCTGGCCTGCTTACAGAATCATCAACTGCTACATGCCCTTTGAATTCTCAAAAATTAAAAATTTATAACTTATTAGCAAGTGAGAAATATAGACCTACATTTATCCTGAGGAAAATAATAAAGGAATAGTGCTGCAAGGAGCCCCTTGTTTGTTCCCGGCCACCTGGCTAGCTTAGACCCGAAATAATCACACAGAAACTGTATTAATTAAATCACTGCTTGGCTCATTAGCTCTAGCTTCTTATTGGCTAACTCTTACATATTAATTTCTCATTGGCTAACTCTTACATATTAATTTAACCCATTTCTAGTCATCTGTGTATTGCCATGTTGCTGTGGCTTATCGGCTAAAGTTTCCAGCATCTGTCTCCAGCAGTTCCATCGCTTCTCTCTAACTCCACCTTCTTCCTCCTATGCTATAGGCCAAGCCAGTTTTCTTTATTCATTAACCAATAAAATCAGCACATAGACAGAAGGACCACCACACCAGAGTAGGGTAGGCCATATAAGCAGTCAGCACTACCATAGTCAGATAGCAATGAGAAGCAACAGGAAGCAGACACCAGGTCCTTTTGTTGTACGTCACTGAGTTATGATGTATTGATTTTCACAACACTCACACACTTTGTTAAGACTCTGAAATTGAAAACTGGGTGTTACCTGCCGCTATCAGTGACCCAGGAGTGAATGAGGAAGGTTGATGAGGAGATAGGCCCTGGGGAGGAGAGCCTGGGGCACTGCCAGTAAGAAGGAAGGAGAATAGACTTTCCGACTGCTTGTCCCATGCCTTCTGCACATGAAAGTCACCACACAGATGTTTATTCCATTTGTGCTTCATCATCTCAGCTGAGAAAATGGAAGATGTGTAACTGATTTATTTATAACATTCAAACTCACAGACTTGGGGTGATCTAACTAGACACACTTCAGCTACCGACTCCATGCGTGCCGTGTGTCTGTGCATTCCATTGCATCATCTGCAGGGCTGTCCTCAATAGCTCGAAAACATTTACCTCACCAGCTGTACTCTAAACCATAAGTGGCTCCTCTGAGTTCTGGACATTGATGTCTGGTAACATTAGGAAGGGGAAGGTCCCCCTGCCCACTTGATTGTGCATAGACCTACCCCAAAGAGGGGAGACTGTTGTCTTAGATCTGAAATGTGTATCCTATAGGCTTAGCCTTTGAATGCTGTATTGTAGATTGTGGCTTTATTTTGAAAACTATGGCATCTTGAGGAGGCTAAGCCTGCATGCCAGAAGGAGGCCACTACAGGAGAGCTGTAGGGATGGTATCTATTCCTGGGTCACTACAGGAGAGCTGTAGGGATGGTATCTATTCCTGGGTCATTACAGGAGAGCTGTAGGGATGGTATCTATTCCTGGGTCTTATGCTTTCTGCATCCAGGTCTACTGAAGTATAAGTGCCTCCCATTACATGTCCCCACTGCCATTCTTCCCCATGATGAACAGTTGAGGTTTCTCTGAAACAGTGAATCATAATACCACTCTTTCCCCTGCATGGTCTCTGACACAGTCTGGCCACAGCAACACATAAGTAACTGACACAGAGGCTTGCCTGGAGCTGGGCTGTCCAGCCATTCTCTCATCTGTTAAAGCCCAGTAGCTCCACTTACCTTACAGCATCCAGAGTAACAGGTAATCTGCACACTTCTGACCATTGCAAAGGTGTTCTTCAGTAAGAGGTAAAGATGCTGCCCAGATCCCGAGGAAATCAGCTGAGCAGTTTCTGATGCTGGCTCCTCAGTCTACTACCTAAGCCACCCAGACTGGCAGGAGGACGTAGATCTTACTAAGCATTGCTGAAAAAAGAAATTTCCTTCTAGATCCTGCACCCAGGCTAGCCTAGACTTGGAGCATTTTTTTTCAATAAGAAACATTTTCAGCAATATACATTTAATTCCTATTTAAGTTCATTTTGGTAGTCAGAAGAAAATCCTTTTGTCTCTTTTCTTCAACTTGTAAGTAGGCTACTCTGAATATAAATAAGTAAGAAGAAGGAAATAACCTTAAGGAGTCAAGAAAAGAAAAATGGGATTTTTTTCTCCTGTATTTGACCACAATTTTGTGATTTAGCCACCAGTTTTGCTTACTGGACCCTTGAGTTTTTCCTCCTCAGTGTCAGGAAAGGAAAGATACATAGAATCATGGGCCTTCCTCTTACCTGTGAAAGGTTCCTTAGAGTCTTCAAATATGAATTTGGAAACTTCCAGACTCTGTACCTTCATAAATCATTATTCTATTTACTTTAGTGGTGTAGTGGTGTAATGGGCCTTTTGTGTTTTTGTTGTTTTTATTGGTTAAATAAGGAGACTGCCTTGGCCTTTTGATAGGGCAAGCCCTTAGGTGGGTGGAGTAGACAGAACAGAATGCTGTGAGAGAGAAGGCAATGTGACAGACGCCATGCTTCTCTGGCCCAAGATGGACACTGGTTAGACTCATGCCAGTAAGCCACATACTTGTGGTGACACACAGATTCTTAAAAATGGGTTAAACAAATATGTGAGAGTTAGTCAATGATAGGTTAGAACTAATGGGCCAGTCAGTATTTAAATAAATACAGTTTCTGTGTAATTATTTCGGACATAAGCTAACCGAGCGCCAGGAACGCAGCCCTCTCTTCCCTACTTCAATTGGCTGCCCAACATGGTTAGATAAGCATTCTTCATATCTTTCAAAGACAACAGAACATGGCATTTAAATGTTTTAATAACTTAGGGCTTTTCATGACAATGAGACACGTCTGCTTCTGGCAGCACCAAGCTACTTCCTGAGAAAGATGGGCATTAAAGAGGCTCCTTATGGAGTTTGATAGCCATTTGGGCAAAATCTGCTCTTTCCTGGACTGCTTAACTGGACACAAAAAACCCGCAGAGAGAGGACTACTAAACTTGCCTAAAGGCGAGATGATCCTTCAGGGTTCCTACTTCATAAAAGAGTATACAAGACATTCTGCAAAATACAAAAAAAAAGTGACTGAACTGTCTTTAAAATTTCCTGCTTCATAAAAATGTCTACTGGATACTATGGGCCTGTAGGCTAAAGATGGATGCCCCAACAGTACAGAAAAACTTTGGGTGACTGTCCAGACAACGAGATGTCTCTGTCACTTCTAGAGTTTTGGAAGTTGCTTACTTCTCGTTTATTTAGGTAATATTATATCCTTCTGGAGTCTTTGATAGAGTTAAAAAATGGATAATTATAGTTACAGTTTTCCATTGTTATGATGAAAGATAAAATAGATCTAAATACGTTAACTGTAATTCTTGCTTGATAACTGTTTTGTTATACGTACTTTTACTATGTTAAAATAAAAGCCTTTCTTTTTTGTTTAAACAGAAAAAGGGGAAATGGTGTAGGAGGTCCTTCTGTGTTTCTGTTGCTTTCATTGGTTAAATAAAGAGACTGCATTGGCCTTTTGATAGGGCAGCCCTTAGGTGGGCAGAGTAGACAGAATGGAATGCTGTGAGAGAGAAGGCAATGTGACAGACGCCATGCTTCTCCGGCCCAAGATGGACACTGGTTAGACTCATGCCGGTAAGCCACATACTCGTGGTGACACACAGATTCTTAAAAATGGGTTAAACAAATATGTGAGAGTTAGCCAAGAAGAGACTAGAACTAATGGGCCAGGCAGTATTTAAATAAATACAGTTTCTGTGTAATTATTTCGAACATAAGCTAACCACGTGCCAGGAACGCAGCCCTCTCCTCCCTACTACACTTTAGTTCAATTTTCTAGAAAAGAGATGCACAAAAATTTGTAAGACAATATAATTAGAATGTATGGATTCGAATGCCATATAAATTATTTTCTTATATTAAAGAAAACTTGTTATGTGTTGCTTTAGGCACCATGCATCTTGCCACCTTCCTCATCTCTGTGCATGCGTGGTGGCATGTGAGGAAGTGAGGGAAAGAGAGAGGCTTATAAAGGGTTAAGTTCCATCTTTGCACATCAGAGATAGACAGTTACCTTCTGTCCATCAAAGCCTGACTTTGAAATGCAAGGACGTGATTCCAGGGGTCTTTTAGAAGCTGCAGTCACAAGGGGAATGCCAAGAAAAGCAGGAGGTGTTAGTCAGCTGCCTTATAATCATGGTTTCAAATAAAGTTCTGTCTAATGGATGAAAAATTACACCTTTCTCTATCCCGTGCTGAAATTATACAGAAGCATTGCATTAGGTCACACTCTTTAGTTCGTACTTCCCAAACACCAACTTCCTCCAACAAAATATCCTTGGGATGAAGGTGGTAATGAGAAAGACAGTTACCCCATTCTCCCGTGTCTCCTAAACTCCTCATTCACAAGTGTGCTTTTGAAGCAGGGAATAGAGATGAACACATTACTGATGAGTCACCCCGCCCCCCAGCACGCTTTGGAGTAGCACGAAAGGGCAGACCAGTTTATATCGAAATTACTGACATAGTTGAAAATTGGATTGATGATGAGATAGCTACAACAAGCTTTCTTCATTTATCCCCTCCCAGAGAGACAGCTAAAATCGCATTTAAAAACTCTGGGTTTCTTTGAGGGAAGAGATAGAAGTCCAGGCAGGGAGCTGCTCCAAACAGGTCATTAATCAATACAAGTGTCTACCACTCAATCCACCCATGAGTCTTACCCTGCTTTTCTGAAAAGAGTGTTAGTTTCTCTGACACTTTTAACTCATGCATTAGGCCTGTAAATACGTAATTCTTCGGAGACGAAGGAAAAGAAAGATTTGCTACTGGTACCTGGGAAGAAGCAAAGTCTGTTTGTCTTGAGTACTTCAATATGAAAAATTGTCTCCCACTCAGGGGGTCTATGTTCTGCTCTTATCAGAATACACTTCCATCTGGAACAATAGCTTAGACTCTGTCAAAAGAGAATTGCCATGTGACATGAGAGATGTACTTGAAGGCTCTTGTGTTGGGGGATAAAGAAGCTCAGTGCACATTTAGAACAAGGCTTGCTATTTGCAGTGCACGTGTTTCACTGGACTTCTGATTATTTACAAGAACCCCAAATTCAATCTGTATATGGGTCACTTCTCTGATCTGGCCTATTATGTGGGAAATTGAAGGCTATTAGCAGTCAACCACATCATGACACTAGTCTGGAGAAGCTCTGGGTTGCCTACTGTAGGTAAGAGGAAAGAAAGACTAAATTCATACCCAAGCTTCACTTACACTCAAGCAGAACAGAGGATTGGAAATGGGGCTGTCTAGAACTATGGGGGGGTGCGATCTTTGCATATGCACACTGGATGCTAAAGACCCCTCTTAAATTATTGTGCTAAGAAATGGGGTAAAAACATAAACAAAAGTATGTAAAATTTGTGCCCCATCACTGTCACTGTGATCCTGAAGTCATGAAGGTTTTGAAGATATTCGAGTGAGAACCCTCCCTTGACTCACAGGTTATTAAACCTTGACATTGTCACTGTGATCCTAGGCCAAAGTCCTGGAGGTTTGGACATACTCTAGTGAGAACCTTCCTTTGATTCACAGACTGTTAAAGCAAGGACCCCAAAAACAATAGACCCCAAACTAAACCATCCTTAGGAATCCTATGTCAGGGAAAGGGAAACACTGAACAGCCGCTGGTCCAGAGGACCAGTTGAATGATGGACCAGCCTCCCAAGAAGATCCTAACACACTTCTGTCATATTACCTCAGTGATAAATGAAGTCATTCATTTCCCTTGGCTTTTCATTTAATTTTTCTGTAAAGTTAGAACACTGCTATCGGAAAGGTGGAGAAAAACAAAGTAAATCCATTTTCCTTTACTGAGTTCGGTTCCCTATTTTTTTTTTTTTAATTCAGCAAAAGCAAGACTTGCAGAGCTAAGTGCCCTTTAGCACTCTCACTGATGGCCTTTGCTTCAATAACTTTATAATGTGAAATAAGTCTGGGGCTAAAGGATTCTTTGCTCAACATGGTCATCAGCATACCTGGGGAAGTAGACAAACAGGTTAGTTTTAGGTTCTCCATGTGCAAAGGCAGGCATTTGAAGTTAGATAATCTAATAATAAATTTATGCCAGGATTTTAAATTTTATGATTTTGTGATTATATTCCAGTCATATTTCCACACACAGAGAATTTTTGTCAACATAAAGTGGCAATTAAATATCAAAACAGAAAGCTAGGCATTTTCCATTCATCATTAATTCTTACTTTTAAACTCAAAGATCTACTGTGCACAAAATCATACTATGTAGTTACCATGAAGCATCTGCTGGCCTTATGTGTTGTATTTTATCAAGCTTCGGTACCCAGGGTAATTAGGAAGTCTGGATACTGAATTTCCCGAGAATGGCATGCACCGGCCTCTACTTATTATTATTATTATTATTAGTCCACCTCATCTCTTATTATTATAATTCGTTCTACTTCTGTCATTCTTTCCTAGCTGAATAACCTTAATAGAAATTTGGGGAAAATATTAAAGGAAGTGATATTTTCATAAGAAATTGATAAGTAAGATATAATTAATTATTATTTTTTCTGGAGTAGGAAGCATAGCTAATAATCAGTATTTTTTTCATTTCCACAAAGGAGGAGAAAAAACCCCAAACAGAAGAAAAATACGTATTTATAATTGCCAAAAGACAGTTCTGGTCAATTTTTTCTCTCTAGACTTTGACATTAAGAAAAATTACCAAACCTTTTGTTCTGGGCATAATTTGAAAAGATGAGAGATACATTTGTGAGATAGTTTAGTTGAAGGGTCACTTGAAAATGAGATAGGAAATTGGTTTCTCTCGAGCCAGTAATGGCTCATTTTGATTGCCAGTTTGGATTGACAGACATAGAAGAGATGAGTAAGACACACTTGTGTGTGACTGTGAGGGTCAGACCTGCTCTTAGTGGAAGCAGAAAGCCAGTGGGCTGGGAGTCAGAAGCAGAGGGAGGAGGCAGCCTGCCAGCACACACAGGGCCCAAACTTCTTCATCTATTTACAACTGCCATCACCTATGGGATTCCAACTCCAGCTTCTTCTGCCTTTCAGCACTCACCCCAGTGGCTCTCCAGGGTGTCCCAGCCCTTCAGCCCTGGACCAGTAAGAGACCATTGACTCCTCTTGTTCTGACATTTGTAGTCTCTTGAATTCATCTGCTTCCAGGTTCTCAGGCTTCTCAGTGTACAAGCAGCCGTTTTTGGATGATCCAGCTTCCAGAGGTACAAGCATATATATTCATATATTCTACTGATTCTACTCTTCTAGATAGCCAGCCCCATGTAATGCAATTCTATTTGTGAAAGTGTGTGGAGAACACCATTTCACCATCTCTATCTTTGAGCACCAATATTCTTTACTTCCAAATTAATGGGTAATCAAGAACACCTTTCCAGTCATTTACTTCTGTAAAAGCTGAGACCCTATTTTTGAGTTCATGCCTTAAATGAGAATGTTAAACATAGTTTTCACTAGGCTATAACCAAGCTCTGTTGTGTGAATCCTGTGAATTTGCCCCAAGGAAATCTGGAGCAGAGCTATTTCTGTTATAACATCTCCATGGTGAAGGTTCTGAAACTTCTCTGTGCCTTGCTTGGGGTTGCAGAAACACTTGATGATTATTACAACCATTGCCTACAACCAGAGGATGAGTTAAGACTTTGTAAGACTTCAGTAATTTTAATAATGACTAGACATTGACACATTTATCCTGTCATACCAAACCCAAAGCTATATTCTCAAAAAAATTTGCTTTCCTGGGGCTGCATAATTCCTAAGTGGATGAGTGAGGATTTGACTTTGGAGAAATTTCTTTCAATATGAGAGCATTAAAGAAAGGAATATTCATGGACAAGTATTTTTCAAGTAGTTTCTAATTAAGAGGTTTTTTAGCTGTAAGTTTCACCACATCTAAATATCTTACCCTGGTAAAATGGATAAACTGTTAAACTGTTAGAATTTTGGAGTTGTGAAAATACGAACATGTTAATAACTAACAGAAAGTAAATAAATAATAAGAAAAATATTCAGATTGAAGCTGGGGATACAATTTAATGGTCAAGAAAAGCTTAGCAAATACTAGGTCCTGCACATATTCAACACACGAGAGAGAAAGAGAGAGAGAAAATTGTGTCCTTACCATCCTTAACAATTTGGGTCCATGTTGGTTAAATATTTTAATGTATTTTAAAAGTTAATATAAAAAAGTACTTAAGGAACTATGGAAAATAATTGATAATCTTATAGCAGGAAAGACCTTCCTTCTCAGGAATGTCTTAAAACCCAGAAGACAGAATATGAAAATTTGATAAATTCAACTTTTTTAATTTAAGAAATTTTAATAAATTCAGCATGGCAGAGCCCCTTTAAGCAAATGTAAAAAGAATATATTTACTGGAGAATATTTACTGGAGAAAAAGAGTTGAGATTTTTCTGGATCATTTTTTCTAAAATATAAAAATGCCTGTGGATGAATATTAAGCCACACATACAACCCAACAGAAAAATGTATAGTGACCAAGAGGAGGAAGTTTATATCAAACACACAAACAAACAAAAATAAATAAAAACAGGTGAATCGAGCTCTTAAGTGCAAGAAAAGTATTTAAACTTACATGTAATATGAGAACACAGAGCCAGAGAGATGACTTGGTGGGTAAAGGTGGATGCCTCTGAACTCACAAGGTAGAAGGAAAGACTCAGCTCCTGCAAGTTGTCCTCTGACCTGCACATGCATGCCATGGTTTTTGTGCATCCACCAACTTACACACACCCAGATACACAAACACACTCACACACACACACAGAGGCACACAATAAGTAGTGTAAAAATGTCTTTAAGAAAAATAGCATCTTTGAAATATCATTAAGGTATTAAATTTTGTTCATTAGATTAGTAGACATTAAGAGTTCTTATTAAAATGTATAGATACTCATTAAAACATATGGCTACATCATACTGAAAAAGGGTGGAAAAATAAGCTCACTCCTTTCCCTGAGGAATGATATAACTTCCATATAGGGTGATTGGGAGATACATATCTAGAAAAAATTTAAAAGCATGCACTCTTTCTTTCATGTGGCAATTTCACACAGGATTCCATCATTTTGATAAAATGCCATATGTGTATAATTTTTATATGCATATTATTCATCTTGAATATTCATGTTTTTTACATTTTTAATGGAAAAGTTTGGAAGCAATTTAAGTGTCTATTAATAAGGAACTGATTCACTACTAAGTTATGGTTCATTCATAGCACAGTGTTCACTTTTTGTCATTTGTGTAAAGGTATTTTGTTACTATTCATAATTAGATGCATGTAGGTACACACCCACCCACCCACACACACACACACACACACACACACACACACACACACACACATATATCTTTATGCATGTAGGTTCAAGCAGCCAGAAGAGGGTGTTGGATCCTCTGGAGCTGGGGCTGCATATAGTCCTGAGCTGTCCAACATGGGTGCTGGGAACAGAACTTCAGTCTCCTAGAAGAGCAGCAAGTTGTTTTAACTGCTAAGCCATCTCCTCAGCTCCTCATTTGAATTTGGAACATAAGAACATGAATGAACACGTGTGCTCATTATCTTTGTAATTTATCTTTCTAGGTTTACCTCATGCTCTTCCCTTCTTTCTTGCTTCTCCACAAAATTCTGTTGCATTGGTGCTGACACTTGGAAGACAACACAGCTGTGCTCAATGCACAGTGCTAAGAACTAATATGCCACAGCAATAAAGCAGCAAGAACAAACTGGAAGCAGGAGAGGCTTTTGAATTTCCAAAGCTCATCCCCAGTGGCATACTTTCTCTAGCAAGACCATCCCTTCTAACCCTCCTGAAACAGGGCTATCAACAGGGAGCTAAATATGCTATTATCTGAACCTATATGGGACATTTTCACTCAAACCGCAACATTGCTGGGCCCCATCAGTCTCCTAGGATTTTTTTAAATGCTAAACTTGGGGTTAAAAACAAAGCTCTGAGTCTGTGCTGCAACCAAAAGGGGAAGAGCTCAAGTGTGTTTTGTCTTCTACTGAGAAGTCTATAGTGGAGAGTCATTGTCTACTATCCAGGTTAACAAGAGCAATCAAAACAGGAGTCTGTGTTAAGGGATGAGGCAGAGTAAACTACTAATCCATAGACCTAACCCTTCCTGAGAAGACATTGGCAGGCAATAGCTGCCGGTGGAGGGTTATTCATCTTTTTTGAGAGGGTGGCCACTTACTGGTAGGTTTCCCATGCTCCAGTGGATGGTCCCACATACATGAACATGTGATCAGTACTAACAGGACTTAGTTGGCTTTCAAAGAGAAAAAAAGAAGATGTCATGTTGGGAGAGGCCCATGTTGGGGGAATTCATCCAAGAGGAGTTGAAGGGGGAAGTGGGGGGAGTAGATATGAACATATTTCATTGTGTACAGGTGTAAAATTCTAAAATTAGGTCAAAATATCATGCTTCTTAACAAAAGAAGACATGAAGTTGGGAGGGACAGGGGTTGGGAGAATCCTTGGGGGATCTGGATGGCAGTGGGTGTAGATAAGATTAAAGTACATTGTACTCATCTATAAAATTTGAAGAGAATAAATGAAATATTTTAAAAGTAGGCAGCGATTTTCCTCCTTGATTTTTTTTTTGAAAATTATCATATGGGCTCAAGTCCTTGGCCTGGAAATTCCCAGGAAGGCTCACTCTCTAGAGACATATAGTACTGTGCTCTTTCCACAGGTCCAGGCCTGGTTTAACCAGCACCTTCTTCCCCTAAAGTTCCAAGGAAAGAGGATGAAATAATGCAAAGGGATCTCCTTTAGGCAGTGAGAAGGACTCTCCCCACAGTCTTTCCTTCAGTTTATCCCAGAAGTCTTTCATTTAGTTACTCAGATAAGGTATATTTTCATGGGCAAGATTGGCTTACTATCTGAGGTTGGGTCCTTCTGAGGAATGTGTCATTAAGCAATTTTGTCACTATATAAAGGTTATAAAGTGCATCTGCAAAAACCAAGATGGCAGTGTTTTAAGTGATGTCATCTCATGGGACTACTGCTGCCTATGTAGTTCATGGTTGAACATGTCATGAAGGGCAGAATGTGTAACCCTGTTCCTGTGTTTGGCATCAAGGTAGCATTGTCTTTGTTAAAAGTTTTCTTTCCTCTCACTGTGAATTCCTGGCTACATATTCTCAGATATGGTTTGGTGCTCACACAGCACATAGCTTGCATAATGTGCGTGTGCACTCACGTGCACACACACACACAAGTACACATGTACATATGCATGTATGCATGCATACAAGTTGAGGAGAAAGGAGACAGGGTGGGGGAGATGGAGAACAAGGTTAGGTTCAGCTCAAATACATTAATCAACGTTGGGAATTTGTTGGTATCCTTGTGTTCTCCAAATCATCATCATCATCGTCATCATCATCATCATCATCATCATCATCATCATCTGTCTTTGTCGTGATGGTGTGTGAAAGGGAGCAATCACTAGCAAGGAGTCTGGCTCCCCAGCTGGAGAAGTTTGAAGTCTGGAGAGGAAGGAGTTTAAAAATTTGATATAAAACTCTCAGATTATTTTATAACAATAAACGTTGCCTGCCATTCATATGCCTGGGTAGAAATAAAATTCCCTATAGAATAGAGTCTGCTCTTAAATACATAACAAATAAATCTTTTCTTAGACTGCATATTATTACATATAGGAGTAGGGAGAAAAAAGGCAGCTGAAGTATAATGAATTCTAGATGTCTTCTTGCTATTATATTTTCTGCTGTGTTCTGCACTCATGGAAGAAAAATAATCCCCAAAGATCCTATTTTCACTTGGGAATCCCACTTAAAATTGAAAGGTAACATCAAATTAATTCTAAATATGTATTTTCAAAGCTATAACAATTTTTTCTGTATTTTTTTAAATTTCCAAATACTTGTTGCCGAATGTTACCTTCATTGAATCCCTGATACATAAATGAATTTAAACCCATCAGTGTGCTAATGCAGAATTGTGTTATACTTGGTAAATGATTCTAAAGGAACTCTCCCCATTTTGCTACACTTTGGTGAGCTGGGGTGAGTGACCAAAGAAGTTAACATCTTTTTTCCTTTCCTCATAGAAGACACCAACCAAACTCCATATCTGGAGTTTCACTCCTCTAGTGAAGGACCCAGAAGCAATGAGTCCAGGGAATCTCCCAGAACCTCTGGTGGAGGAACCATGCTTTCTCCACACCAAATAACCCAGAACAACAGTAAGAATATTCTAGACTTGTGGACAGAAAGGCACTTCTGAGAAGAGGATTTGCAGTGCTGAGTAGCCAAAATCCAGGAATAATTTATTCTAATTCTTCCTAAGGCCTTCCTGTCTTTCAGTTCTGCCTCCTTGAGGACTACATTTTTAATGAATTAGCATCATTATACCCTCATATTTTATGTCATCACTCAACTGAATCTTTTGCTAAGCCCAACATTTACACAGAGGTAACAGGTTTAGATTCTGAACGTGGCACAAGGACTGTGTTAGTAGGACACACTATAAAAATGTAGGAGTAATTGATCTTGGTCTGCTTTCTAGAGGGATCAAAAACTAGACCAACCAATGGTACTGCAGAGATGGCTAAGTGATTAAAATCCCTTGCTTCCCTTCCAGAGAAATAATTTGGTTACCAGCACTCATTCAAGGGGTTTGCACTTGCCTGTAACTCTAGTTCTAGAGGATCCAATATCTTCATTTGGTCTTTGGAACAGCCAGACACACATGACATACATTCCCACACATACACACACACAGAGTAATAATCACAAATATATGTAAATATATTAAATATAAATAAAATATATCAAATATAAATATACTAAACATAAATAATGATATTCTTTTTTTTCCACATTTAATTTTTTATTATTGCATTATAAATAGTACCATTCAAAATTTCCACCTCCTCCGCTCCTCCCATTTCCCTCCTGCTTCCCCACTCCCCCTCCCCTTTTCCCCTCCAGTCCTAAGAGAGGGCAGGTTACCCTGCCCTGTGGGAAGCCCAAGGCCCTCTCGCCTCCATCCAGGCCTAGGAAG
>PVIU01015265.1:0-48959 GCA_004026605.1 Ondatra zibethicus | reverse complement strand
GTGCGTGTATATGTGCATGCATACGTTCATGAGTGGGGGCAAAGGCACACATTCCATTGCACAGCAGCCCCAGAGATTGACCAGCAAACAGTGCACAGAGGGATGAAGAGAACACGACTTTGGAGATGGGTCAGGGCCTGGGTAGCTGCCCCTCGTTAGCTGCCCTCATCTGACAGGAGCTTTGGTATGAGGAGGTGCTGAAACTGTGAGCTCAGGATTCTCACAGGAAGGCCTTCTGTCACATGCAGTGCTCCGGGAACACCGGCTCTGGGGCACAGGATGATGTAAAAGTTAGGGCCTCTCAGTTCCCAACTCTGATTCCCGATGCTATAGTCCCCCAGAGTTACCGTGAAACGCTAACATGCAAGTGCCTTCAGATGGTTTTCTCTCACAGATGGAATTTTAGGGACCATATGATGTCTCACAGGCGGAGGTCTGTGACTCCTGACTTGTCCATCTGCAGACATCTTTTGTCATCAACAAGTTCTCATGATCCAAGACAGCTTGCAATTCCAGCCTTCATGATATCCTTTCGGGCAGGAAGAAGGAAGAGCTGGAGTGGGAACATAGAAGATGTATGATTTCTGCCCCTGAGAAGTGTGACTGAGGCCCCTCCCTGAGTCTCTGGAAGATGGCAGAAGGGATGTTACACCAGTTGCTAGACCAAATCTTAAAACTCCAGCTTCCACTCATTCAGAACAGACTTTGAGCCTTGAGAGGGCACCTGACTGTACTGCCATACCAAAAGGGTCTTGTTAGGGACATCGAATATCCGTTGATCCACGCCCTCCTGCCATCCGCCATTCCCCGAAGTGCTGTGTGTAAATGAAGCTGCAGAGAGCCATGGATCAGCTTCATCTCCAGGGAACTGGAGGAGGGAGAGCATGAACGCTGCATCTTTTGTTTTTCTTTTTCATCACTGTGACCAAAATACCAGACAGAAACAACTTAAGGAGGCATTTGACTCCCAGTTTCAGAGAGATTTCAGTTCAACATGGTGGGTAGGCATGGCAGAATAACTTTGCTCCTGGCAGTTGGGCCTGCCTTGTGGCAGAGACTTCCTACATGCTGGCAGCCTATAAGTATAACCATCAACCCCACTCCCCAGTGGCCCATTTTCACCAGCCAGACCCCTCCTTCTAAATGCTCCTCAGCCTTGAAGTAGTTCCACAAGCTGGTAACCCAGTGTTTAAAACGTTAGCCTGACACCAACATTTCAAACCCAGACCATAATAAGCTGTCTCCAAGTTTCCAATCTACAATGTTAGAAAAGTAAGGAAAAAGATCATTTTAGGCCACAATGTTCTGGAACTCTAAACACAGTTTTCCAGCACTAGGTGGCAGAGCAGAGGTCAGCAGGTGCTAGTGGCCAACTGTCGTAACATGCCAAACGTTAGCCTTGGCTTTGCACTGAGCGTGAGCGATACTGGAAGGCCCTGGGAGTCTTGTTGATGGAAATGCACGCCATTGTCAGGAGCATCAGTGGGGAGGAGGATAGACAGAGAACTGTGGCTGCTGCTTCATGTCTGCCACATTTTCGCCATTTAACAACTTTTAGAAACTAGAAAGGTGAACACACAGATTATGCTGAGGGCACCCAGGAGAGAGGCATGATCTTCTCTAGCTGCAGGAAGAGGGGGACACGAGGAGGGTCTGGGGGATCAGAGCACTGAGGAATGAAGGGACCAGGGCTTTCCCGCAGCACTGGGGGATGCGTCTTCCCTTCCTTGTCCGCGAAGGTAGAACTGTGGGAAATGGCTGACAAGAAAGGACGAGCATCTCATGGTCATGGCTGTAAGACCTCCCCACCTTTTTGAGTACCAAAAGCTTTGGACATGATGGGGGCTTCTAGAGTCTTAACAGTACATGTCATAGATCTGTTCATCCAGATAATAGGGCTTTTAAGAATTTTGCAGTGATATGGCTCAGTGAGTTAAGGTACTTGCCCCTAAACTTGACAACCTGAATTGTCAACATACATACAATAAATAAATCAAAATGCAATTAAAGTATTAAAAAATAAGCTGAGAATTTAATCCCAGGACTCTGGAAGCTGAGGCAGGAGACGTGTTGCATATTTGAGGCTAGCCTGGGCTACACAGTGAGTTCCAGTCCAGACTGAGGTAGAACATGAAACCCTGTTGAATAAAACAAGATTTTAAGGCCTTGAGCATAACCCCCCACCAGCTGTCTAATTAAGAAAGAAAGATTTCAATCTAATGAAACTGACCATCCATCCAAGGTAAATAAACAAGGGTTTTATTTTTATTTAATTATTTATTTTTAGGGTCAGGGTTTTTGCTTTGGTTTGGTTTTTATATTTTTAATTGAAAATAAATTTTTATCATACAACATATTTTTGGTTACTTTTTCCTTTCCCCAATTCCTTCCAGATCCTCTCCACCTCAACACCTACCCCAATTCACTACCTTTCTTTCTCTCTCACATTAGAAAACAATCAGGCATCTAAACAAAAAATAATAAGAATAATAAGATAAAATAAAGAAAAAATCAATCAAAATAGGACAAAACAAAGGAATCATGCCAGTTTGAACTAGAAAGACAAATACAGCATAAAATGAAAGAAATGGAATTTCTATATAATGGAAATGATTGTGGGTGGACTTGTGTTTTTAAAATATTTTTATCTTAATGAGGGAGGTCATAATTTTACAAACACCACCACTATCCCCACCAGAACCACTACCACCATCACCACCACCACCACTACCAGACTCTAGTGGCAGATTCCTTAAAAAACCTAAAGAGAAGCTGATAGCTGGGAAAAGAGGTCCTGGCTGTGACTACAGCACTTGCTCCTGGTGGGGAAGGAGACTGTAAGGAGGACGTGCACAAGCGAGGACATGCATGGTGGCAGGGTGCACGCTGATCACAGAAAGCCAGAAACCTTGTGGCTCCTGTTCTTCCCTGAGTGGTAGCTGGGCTTCCAGGACGAGCCCCAGAAGTGCCGTGAAACAGGGCGGTTTCCACTCCAGTGGCCTTATCTTGGAGGAGGAAGAATCATGTGATGTGACTTCAGGGTTGAAAAGGCCTTGCCACAGGCCCAGTGGGTCAGGGCTCCTTGTCCTGCAGGATCACCTTGTATTTCTCTTGTTGCTCTCTGATTGTAACCAAATCTGCTCATTTGCTCCAAAGGTACACAGACCTCCTCCTCCAAAGGACAGCTTAGAACTGACCTTTAAACTAAGACCTTAAGACTGACTTTTACAGTTGTGGAGCTTGGTCTTCTTATGAAACTCCTAACAGTAGAAGCAGGAGCTGTCTCTGACTCTGTTACCTGATTTTAGGACCCATTCCTCCTACTGAGTTGCCTCCTCCAGCCTTAATAGAAGAGGAGGCGCCTAGTCTCACTTCAACTTGCTATACCATGACAGGCTGGTATCCATGGGAAACCTGCCCTTTTCTGAAGAGAAACTGAGCAGTGGATGGGGTAAGTGGCAGGGGAGGGACTGGGAGGAGCAGAGGGATATAAAAATAAAGAAATAAATACAAAAAACAAACAAGCAAGCAAAAAACTAAAATCTTATGGTCAGGTCTACATGAGTCCCACTACGTAGAAGGACGGCCATCTGCGGCAGAGCCCCTAAGTGTGGTTTCACTTGTCCTGGAGGGGCAGAGAGTTCTGCGTTCCTGCCCTCACCCTCTGCCAGCGGCTTGGTGTCTCTTCCCTAACTATCCCTTTAAGTAATTGTGTTAACAGAATTACATGACACAGTCATAACTGCTTTGAATTAAACTATAAAAAGTTCTTCTGCTCTTGTGCATTTTATTTATTACAGAAAAAGTAAAACGCATGCCAATTTGAGGCCTTGACCTGAGGCTCCCTTTTGGGAGCTATCAAGTGCCATGGCTATGTGTGTCTAATTTTGGTACCATGACAGCAGAAAGCTTCAGGGACAGACAAAAGGAGAAGGGTGGGGAGTGGCACTAGGAGCTGGCCCATGGTCTAGTTTTTACTTCCTCTTCATAACCTTTTCCTAAGTGAGCAAATGCCTTTCTATAGAAATTTCAAGTTTTTTTTCCAAGTGGCGTTCCAGGCAGAGCCAAACCTGTTTCTGAGAACACACTCATCCCACTCTTCGGGGACAGATACCAGCACTGGGGAGTTTCCTGGTATTAATAAAGGCACAGGTGACAAGACAGCTATGGCGGGCACAGGACATAATCTAGTGCAGCCAGGAGGCAGCACTGGGCATTGTTTTCCTAAACCGTCTTAGCTGATGAGGGAAGCCCAGAAAGAAAGGCTAACACTGAAAACAAGTATTTTTTGCTTAAAATGAGGCGTGAACTCATATTATGGGGAGAAGCATTGGGAAGCCTGGGTAGCTGTTCAGGACCCTCCAGACACAGGGTCCTCCCACCTGAATGGAGCGCTCTCTCTTGCTTGTAGGGTAAGACAGTGTGTCTAGCAGTGGCTGTCTCCCTGGTGCATAGTGAAGCTGCACCTAGCCTTGTGGGTTCTGGACCCATATGGGCTCTGGACCTGTGTGGACTCTGGAAGCAGACTTCTTCCGAGGGCTTCTGGGTCCCTTAGCAATGCTTCAGGTAGAAAGTGTGTCCTTCCTGGAGCAAGGGCAAAAGGCAGGTCTCTAGAGAGAAGATGCCTCTCCTCTAGCTGTGGAGCAGAAGCAAGAAAGCAGCATCGCACATGTGTTTGTCAGCAGAAAGGGCACCCTTCCCAGCTGCATTTCAGAAAAGGCTAAACAAAAGCAGAGTCTGCCATCCCAAGACTTAAGGGGGAAAGTAGAAAAAGACAAGATCTCCTGAGTAAATTGGGAGCATGGGGACCATGGGAGAGGGTTGAAGGGGAGAGGAGAAGCAGGGACGGGGGCAGAGAAAAATGTAGAGCTCAATAAAAATCAATAATAATAAAAAAAACTTAAGAGGTAGAGGCAAGAGGACAGGGAGGTCATGGTTATCCTCAACTACACAGAGAGTTCAAGCTGAACTGGGCTGTGGGAGATCTTGTCCTAAAAAAGAAAAGAGAAGGTACTTAAAGTAACTATCAAGATGGAGAGATGGTTCAGAGGTTAAGAGCATTGGCTGTTCTTCCAGTGGTCTTGAGTTCAGTTCCCAGCAACAACATGGTGACTCACAGCCATCTGGAATGAGATCTGGTGCCCTCTTCTGGTAGACATATATGCAGGCAGATAGTGTATAGATAATTAATAAATAAATCTTTTTTAAAAGAGAATATTCATTTTCAAATTAAAATGAGCTTCCTTTTGCCCAGCCTAATGGAGAGTTTTGATGTCTCCCTGTGTTCTCGGATGTTTTCTGAGCCTTCTCTGCAACTCGGTCCCAGCAGAGTTCCTGTCTGTCTCTCTCTGTACTCAGTTGAGAAGATGTGGCTCCAGGAGACTTCAGCAGCAGTGTGTTTCAACCTCAGAGCAAATGCACCCCAGACAGGGTGCCGCCTGCCTACACAATGCAGAAAACACCACAGGGGAGCCCCTCTCTCTGCCTTCCCCCACTTAGAGGTGCACCAAGAGGGGCTGTGGGACTGCACTTCTCTCTTCAGAAGCCAGAAGAAGCTGGGGATCAGATTCTGTCACCCTGGGATGCCCCTCACCTTGTCCAGGCTGCTCACTTTGTCTAGCCTGGTCTTCTGAACTTTGCCTCTGGACCCCAACTTTTGAATACATTGCATATTCAAGACCAGAGTATCACTACAATCTTTAAAGGGCTCTCTGAAGGTATATTATGTATTTTATAGGTTTTTCCTGAAAGTGATTTTTCAGGAAGTGATATTTGTGGTTGGAATGTTAGGCAATCTTCAGATTTCATACTATGGTGGTTTGAAAGAAAATGCCCCCCTGAAGAGAGTGGCACTATCAGAAGGCATGGCCTTGTTGGAGGAAGTGTGTCACTGTGGGGGTGGGCTTTGAGGTCTTTTCCTCAAGCTTCCCTCAGTGTGGCAGTCAGTCAACTTCCTGTTGCCTCTGAATCAAGATGTAGGACTCTCAGCTCCCTGCCATGATGAAAATGGGCTGAACCTCTGAAACTGTAAATGAACCACCCCAATTAAATGTTTTTTTTTTAAATAAGAGTTGCCATGGTCATGGTGTCTTTTCACAGAAATAAAAACCCACACTAAGGCAGATATGCACATGCATGGGTGCATACACACACATTGTGTACTTTTACCATAAAAGATTAAGAAATCTTTTAAAAGTTTTTAATGAGTCCCCTACCCGTGTTATCCCTGGCTCATGAGCAATGATCATTAAAAGCGATTAAGGGGGTTGAGTGATGGCTTCCTAGGTTACGCTGTTTTGGGTGGGGCTGAATGGCCTTGGAGTAGCTTGCTAAAACCCATAGTCACGTATGTAACACTGAGTAGTGAACTTGAAACTGCCCAGCAGGATCTATGTATTTACTGTGGAACAGGCATGAGGAATAAGTAGAGGGGAAAGTGTCCACCAGGCTGGTGACCCTAGCTTTGCCCTTAGCTGAGGACACCATGGCTCCCAGAAAACTCTTTAGCCACATTACTACACAGCTTGTGTTTGTAGATGTGTTTGTGTGCATGTGTGTGTCTGTGTGTATATGTGTGTATGTGTACATGTGTTTGTGTATATATGTGTATGTGTTCATGTGAGTATGTGTGCATGGGTTTGTGTGTGTATATATGTGTGCATGTGGGTGTTAGTGTGTATATAATATATGTCTGTGTGGATGTATATTCATGTGTCTGTATATGCGTGTGTCTGCGTATCTATGTGTGCTTGTGTATATGTGCGTGTGCATGTGTATATGTGTTTGAGTATATCTATGTGTTTGTATATGTGCATGTGTGTATATATATGTGGATGTGACTCTGTGTGTATATGTGTGTGTGCATTGTGTGAGTGTGTGCACATGCATATCAGAGAACATAAGAGTCTGCTTTCACTCATGTTGGTTTATGGTTTTTTTCCTTAGCAACCATTAGAAAACAAAATAAGATCTCCTGTAGGCTTTTTGGATTCCTGGAAAAACCCTTTGCTGAGGATTGCTGAATCCAAGAATGGTTTGAGTGAGCTGCAAACTACGTTTCCAGAGCTCTTTCTTTCCTGAGCTGTGTTCAGGTGCTCATGGTTCCCCAAGATGCCTTGATCCAGTGGGTACCACCCCTGGGTAGTCAGCCAAAAGAAATAACCCAGGCTGCGTTTGTGTTGGCTGGCAGCTCAATGAGATCTACAGATGGCACAGAAAAAGCTGTGTCACCCTGGGAATGAATTCTCCTCATCTCTAATTACAAAGAAGAAAAGTCACTGGAAAAAAAATGAAATGCTTGAAATGTCTTACTGTGAGGGTCACCTAGAGCCCAAAGCCATGGTCTCACTTTGAAGGCATTTCCAGCTTGGACCCCATTCTGAGGTCTCACATGCTCGCCTTGGGCACGGTGCTCCATGTCAGCGAGTGTCTGGCAGAGCTGGCAGGAGCTTGATTTGCACAGGAGAGGTGCTCCGGGAAACCAGGTGGTTCTACAGGTGTTGGTCTGGTCAGGGTAGCAAAACTGCCAGTGTTCTGGATCTGGTCCATTATTCATAGCAACTACAGAAGCCACCCCACCGCCTTTCTGGAGTTCAAATTTCAATGCCTTGCCTGATGCCCACAGAGCCAGGGGACATGTAGACGTCTTCTCCTCAGCTCTCTGGCTGTTTATGTTTTGGCAGCATAAAAAGACCTGTGGCAACAGGGCTATGATGGCCTCAAACTCCCAGGCATATAGGATCTCCAGCTTCACAGAGTCCTCTGTCTATTGTTGTCTCGTGCTAATGAGGTTACATAGCCCTTAGAAGACAGCAGGTACCTGAGCCAAAGGATGACTCCCATGTCAGCTGTATATACGACAGGAAGACCTTAGAGTCAACAGTCATCAGCGTGGCTCCTTAGGCACTAGACAATCTCATTTTGTTGCCGAGCTAGGCAAGGGTCACTGACCAGAGAGCTCCAGGAATCCTCCTTCTCTGCCTTCCCAGCACTGGCATTCCATACATTACAGCTGACTTCCTTTTTTAATGTGGATTCTGGAAACTAAATTCAAGTCGGTTCAGCAGTGGAGCTGCCTCCTAGGCCCCAGCAGCTCGAGTGGTCCTCTATGTGCCTTATAATGTCTCTGACATCACGTCAATCCTCTCCCAGCACTGCGTCTTCTCTGTGCCACGCGTTTATCTTCCTGGCCACCTGCCAGCCCCTGCCAGGTTTGCTTATATGCAAGAGCAATTTATTTCCCACGGTTATGGAGCCTGGGAAATCCTGAGAAAGGTCTTGGCAGATTTAGTGTGCAGCAAAGGCCCATTCCCTGAGTTGTGGAGATGGCTGCCATCTTCTCACCTGGTTCCCTCTCTGGGGTCTCCCTTACAAGGGCATCACATTTGGGGAATGATTGTCACCTGTGTTAGCCTCTGTCACTAAAATGAATACCTGCGGGAATCAACTTAGAAACAGAAAATATTGACTCTGCCTTGGAGTGTGGAGGCTGCGGTCTGTGGTGTGGACCATGAGGAACACACCATGGCTGGAGCACATGGTGAGGTGAAACTGCTCACCTCGTGGCCAAGGAACGGAAAACAGAAAGGACTGAACACCCCCTTTTGGAAGCACCCCCCACACCAATGACCTAAAAACCTTGTTTAGATCCCACCTCCTCAAAACTCCACCGATAGCACCACCCTGGGGACTGTTAGGGGTCGTGTTAGGTCTAAACATTCAGGACCATCTCCAAATGTCTCACCTGCTAATTCAATCACCTTGGGAATTAGAATTTCTACATAAGAATTTGGGTTGAGGAAGTCAAACCATTGCGCTCTTTGGGGACAATGTCTTGCCCCATCTGTCATTCTGTTCCCGGCTACCTCAGACCTGTGCTGTCTCTGCAGTCTGAGATGAGTGACAAGTACACAATGAACCACACCCGCAACCTCCAGAGAGCCAGATGAGGTAAATTGTTTTCTGACTAAATAAATTCTAGTTTTTTTAAGATCCAGTGACCTAGAGGTTGATACGTCAGCAATCCCTTCCTCATAAAAATCTACACAGAAAGAAGCAGTCCTGAGAATTTATTCCCTGGGCTGGGAAACCTACAATCTGGCACCCGGTGTTTAGTCACATGGAGACTCGTCATTTTTTCCAATTTCCTATGTGTATCTCATTTTACACCATGAGGTATTTGGCGGTTGGAGGAAGGCATCCCCAGCAGCGTTTTCTTCACCAAAAGGCACGCAGTACTAAAGCAAGCCCACAGAAGATAGGCAATATGGCCATTGGCCTGCTCCACACCAGCTCCGGAGATGGAAGTTGCTCATGAAAGCTAGGGAGTGGCATGAGGTCCCTATGTCTTTCTCCATGATGGGGACCAGTTGCGATAGCCTCCCTTTCAAGGGCCTTTTATAAGTGTTTGTAGTGTTTAATGGTATACCCACTTTCTGTACCAGGTAGGGATCAGATTCCAAGCTACCTCTGCTCAGAGGAGGAAGTCTATGAGAGGTAGCTCATAGAGTCTGTGCGAAGCCCTGGGAGCCAGGCCTCCGCAATGGGCAGACACAGGTGATTGGGGAGCTGAGTGACCCTGTGGGGACAATCCCAGGCTGCTGATGTCCCACCAGTAGGGCCTGACTACAGCCTCTGAACCTCTCCCAGCTGTGGCCATGGCTACTTTCTCAAGAGTTGAGGCCTGGGGTTTCCATCCACGCCTTGAGAAACCAAATCAGTGATTCCCTGCAAGCTTTCTGCTGTGTTCTGCACAGCTCCATGGGCTTAGACCTGACTCTAGTGGTGAGGAAATGAAGAAAACACAACACAGACAACACAGAGAAAAATTGTGATTGGGTGTGCTGTGCTCTCTGATGGGGAAACCTCGGCATCCTTGAAGCTCAGTGTAGGTATTACATAGAGTCGAACAGAGAGGTGGGGTTATTGAACATCTGCACAAGAAGGCCGGGTTGCTGCATACAGATAAATAGGGAGTCAGAGTGCATGACACACAGTTGGACCAAGAAGATGGGCTTCCTAATCTTAGTAGAAGTCGCTGTTGGAGAAATCAGGCTAAATACCCAAGGGGATAATTGACGGTGAACATTTTCTGCACACACTGTTAATACTCACACTTTGTTCTCTGAGTTCTTGACATGGTTGTACCTATATCCGCAACACACGTTCACTCAGAGCTAACTACTCAGGGCTTCCACCACTCTCTATACTCCTCAGTTCTCCCCATCCCAGAATCCTTGAATGCTACCTTCTATGGTAGGCCCCACCCAGTCCCTTGCCTGTTCTTCATGAATACTTCTGATGACCTCAGTAGTTGTCCAGCCGGCTCTCTCCCTGCTAGGCCTCAGTCACACAGCATTCAGTGCCCTCTGTCTCCTGAAGTTGCTTGTTGGCGGTGCATTCTGTTCCATGGGCAAGCAATCTGATGAGTGAATGAATGCTTTCAACAGTGCTTGGTACAAGGATGTACTTAGGATTGTTCTCTGGCCCCTAAAACTCTCAGTGGCTGGAGCAATGGCTCAGTGGGTCGAGGCAATTGTTTTGCCAAGTTGGACATTCTGGGTTCAATCTGTGGCACTCCCACGGAGGAAGAAGAGATCTGAGTTCCACAAGTTCCCCTCTGACCTTCACACACAAACTGTGTCATGTGCACACCCCACCTCTCCGCAACACAAAATAAATGTGATTTTTAAGCTGTTTTATTATTTTATGGGTGTTTTGCCTACATGTGTATCTGCACAGTACATACATGCAGTTTCTACAGACACCAGAAGAGGGCATCATACCCCTGGGACTGGAATTGCAGTTCCTATGAACAGCCCTGTGGGTGCTAGGAATCAAACCTGGATCCTCTGAAAAAGCAACCAGGACTCTTAGCCACTGAGCTATCCCTCCAGACCCCCATGAAATATAATTTAAGAATAAAAATAAATTTTTCACATATATGCAAGTCAGCAGATTGTGTGGTGGTCTGGAAAAGGACTAGGGGTTCTCTAGAAGGCCAAGGAGCAGCCATCCTTGATAGAAGCCCTCAACCACTACTGTGTCAGACCAGGGCCTGAGCAAAGGGTAGACTTGACATGATGCTAACTTGGGTGAGGCCAGTAGCAAGGTGGGATGCCTTGGGCTTACAGTCCTCCGTCAGTGGTTCAGAGGCTTGGGCCTTTGGAGTCTGGTAGAAACTCCTTTCATGCAGTCTCATGGCCCATGAGTGACCATGAGAGATTATTTGGAACAGTAATCAATCACAGAGCTCCAACGTCTGTGGGAAAATGAGGGAGACATGTGCTTTGCTGAGGCTGAGCCGGATTGTTAGGAGGACTTGGGTAGAAACCATCCACATCCAAGTCTACCCATTCTACACACACACACACACACACACACACACACACACACACACACACACACACACACACACACACACACACACTTGTTCATGGGGTTAAAGCAAGTAGTGCTCATGACCATCTCTCCCTTGACATCCAACACCTTCATTTGGGGGAAGAGAGCGAATCAAGAATGTCCTAGGGAAGTTCCTGTGTTAATGCCATCTGCGGGTGTCTGGTCAGAGCCAGATTTGAAGTCTTACAAGGGCCTGACTAGACAAGGATGCTATAGACCATCTCCTCCAACTGTGTGTGTGTGTGTGTGTGTGTGTGTGTGTGTGTGTGTTTAAGTCAACAACTTTATGTATTATTCATCAGAAGGTATCATCCACTTTGGTTTCTTGAGATAATAGCTCTTGCTGGTCTGGAATTCACTGACTTGGCCAGGCTGGCTGACCGAGAGGTCCCGGGGTCATCCTGTCTCCATCTCCCAAACACACCCTATCACCCTCAGTTTACTTTAATGTGGCTGCTAGGAACTGAACATAGACCCTCATATTTACCTGAGCCTAACTAGCCCTAACTTCTTAATTTAAGAAGAAACAAGACCTGCAAGAACAATGGTTACTCTGACTCACTTCTTAGATTCAAAGAATCTTGACCCTAGTTCTGGCCCAGAGGGCTGAGAAGGTTGCCACAGCCTTCTTGAAGTCTCAAACCAGAGACAGGGCTAAGCGCCTTCTGCTCCTGGGTTCTCTTCTGAGGAGGAGACACTTGCTCTGGCAATGTCTGCCTTCTGTGATGAGCTGACACTGCCCCATAGGCTCTCGGGGCTTGCCTGGGCCCCCTGGCCTGAAATCAGATTTTTACAGCTGGCCCCAACCCACCTGTTACCTTTCTCAAATGCCTGGGTGTGCAGAGGAGAGGGGCCTTTTCCCATAGAGGGCAGGGGACAATCTTAGGCCATAGGCAGCACAGCTGGAATCCGTTGAGTGAGAGCCTGGGGCAAGTAGAAGAGGAAAGTTGTTCTCTGTCAAACCCCAGCCATCTGTCCCACACCTCCTTTACAGGAAGCATTCTCCTTGCTTCTTGGGAAAGTAACTGATACTAGCCCATCTAAGCCAGGGGAGGAGTTGAAACTGTAGCAGAGGCCCAAGGGGAAGTGGGAATAAAAATTAAACTGCTCAAGATGGTTGCCACTGCAGCTCATAGCGTGCAAGCCGCAGCTGGAATGCAGTGCACCCCCTGCCACAGCTGGGATCTGTATAGCGACCTCAGCTTAACCCGTTGCCTCCGCAAGCTGGGATTTCCTGAGCCCAGACCACTCTTCTTCCTTCCTTTCTTTCTTTCTTTCTTTCTTTCTTTCTTTCTTTCTTTCTTTCTTTCTTTCTTTCTTCCTTCCTTCCTTCCTTCCTTCCTTCCTTTCTTTCTTTCTTTCTTTCTTTTTTTTCCTTCGCCTCTCTTCTCTGTCTGTTAAGAAAAGGAGGACTGGTGAGGACAGAAAGGCCAGTTTGGTTAGCAGCCTTCCCAGAGCTCACGCGTGAATTTAGGAACTAGAAAAGCAAACTCAAAATAGTGTGTGTGCTTTTTGTTCCTGGCAGGTACGCCGGAGCCTCTGCGTTCCAGTCCAACACAGTGCCTTGGCCTCCAGCCTCTAGAAAACAAACCCTGACTAGCACTGACCCTCAGCATTCCGCTCTGAATGGGTGAAATAAACAAGGCAACCTTGGCCTGAGGGATGAAGTTTGCCATCTCCCAGGAGGGCTGCTGGCTAGTCCTAGAAGCTTCCTCTGCAGCTGAGCCCAGCCAGGCCAAAGCAAAGGGGCCAGAGTTTGTGTGTACACGCTGGGATGGACCTCACGTGGCAGTGGCCCCTGAGGCTGAGCAGAGCAACCAACTTTAACCAGTGGTACTTTGACTCTTGTCCCCCTCTTAGGAGAAGGGGACCACACCTAGAAGCTGGCTGCTGGGGACACTAAAGGAACCAAGCTATGGGAAAGTTCTGCAATTAAGGACCAGCAAGTGAAGGTGCTTGCTGCCAACCCCGATGACCTCAGTTTGGTCCCTGGAACCCACAGGTTGTCCTCTGAACTCCAGATGTGCTATAGTAAATGTGTACATACGTACATATGTGTCCAGATGTGCTATTAAGTGTGTACATATGTACATGTGTCCAGATGTGCCTTAGTAAGTGTGTATATACATACACATGTGTCCAGATATGCTATAGTGAGTACATACATACATACATATGTGTCTAGATGTGCTATAGTAAGTGCACACATATGTACGTGTAATTGTAATAAAATATTTTTTAAGTTGTAAGTCAAATTTTCACCCTAACCAATTAATCCATTTCTCCATTTGCAAAATAGCTACAACACTCATAGCTCATGGGGTCAAAGCGGATTAAGGGCCAACACAGAGGAAAGCTCCTAACTCAGGCTAGGACACACAGATTACACAATGCCTGCATGGGCTCTTCTGCTCCTCCAGAGGAAACTCCCCACTGTCAATCACCAGAAGGTGTTTGGGTGCGTGTACAGCCCAATTGGTGAGTGTTTCCAGTATTTTCTAATGAGTTCCACATGTTCTGAGCTCAGCGGGCCCAACCCTGCATGACTTGCCCTGGTTTTACTATGTTGCCCTTTTTTCTGCTGCTTTCTGCAGAGCCTCGTTATATATCCCAGGCTGGCCTCAAACTTGTGATTCTCCTGCCTCAGTCTGCTGAACATTGGTATTGCTGGCCTAGGCCACTACAGATTTTCTGCCTCTTTCTTCACCCCTCCAACTCACCTCCTGTGGAGCTTGGGGCTTATTTTCAGTAGATCTGCCAGTGAGGTGGGATCGCCATTAGAGTATTAGACATGTTCCTCTGTTGTCCAAGAGGGTGAGGGTAGGGGGCTGCCAGGACTGGAGAGAAGACAAGCAGAGGCCATGACCCTCTCCTGTCAGAGGAGCGGGGGAGAGATACTTGTGGGGAGGTGCTGCTGTCGCCCTCAGAGGACTCTGTGCAAACAGGCATGGGTGTGGAGCAAAGATGAGCAGAGTGAACTGGGCCGGGGTAAAGGAGGAGGGCTATCAGCCAGAAGAAGAAACTCAAGGGAAGGTGTGGATGCTCGCTCAGGCCCACAGTAGGGGGGCCTTGGCCTCACTCCAAACGCTATGCCTGAGGGTCCCAGGAAACACTCTGTGCTCCAAACAAGACACCTTTGTGCTGAAGCAGGTGGTCTTCCTTTCTGGGAAGAGCTGGCTGACCCAGTTTAAGACCTTACACAGGCCACTTCCTTCCAGACAGGAGCCTATGGTGTTGGTGGGCTAAGAAGGGCTTGAGGAGCCTGTCGCCATATTGTACTTCACTTTGAGGCTCAGCAGAGTCCCTGACAAGGGAGCTAGGACTGCAAGACAGAACTTAGAAGAAAGAGTGGGAGCGGCAGAGATTTTCGCTCAGCCCTGGCCTTCACTTGCCTCTAAGTGAGCTGACAGCCTGGAGTTAGGGAGAGGCCTCGGGCGGCCCACAAGATGGGCAAGAGGCAAGTGGGGAGAAGGCAGTCCAGGCAGGCTTATAAATGCTATGGAGAATTGCAGGCCCCAGGCAGCATTAGACCCCGGGGAAGTTAAAGAGTAGGCTCCATCTCTATGGAGTCTGAGATAGTAGAAGGGATGCACACAGGCCAAATGCCAGCCACCCCAATGCGCATATGCCTCAGAGTAGACACCAGGCTTGCATAGAGGTTGCAGGAGGCCTCTGAATAGAGCTCCCCCGCCCCCAAGAGCTCCTCTGATCCTTAGCAAAAAAAAAAAAAAAGAAGGGGAGAATGCTGGATTCCAGTCCGGCCTGCTCCTCAGCCCAGCGACCATTTCATGACTGGTAAATAAATGATTATATTTTTACATGATATTGTTCTAGTCAGAAAAGATACACCCTTGGTAAGCCTCACCTTGTGCTGTGGTGGGCAGAAGGTGGGGTGAGAGCACAGAAGCCATTTTGTGCTCAAAAATGACTGTAGGGCTAGCAGAGTCATAGCTGGGGTGGTTGCGAGCAAAGGCAGTCAGGACCTGGGGGCGTGGCTTGGGTTTGGAAGATGGCCAAGGACCAAGGCTGCCTGTGAGAGCAGGCACCCAGTTGCCCTGGGTGAAGAGGGAGAGCCTCTGCATGTGTTCCCCACATCTACCAAGGAAGGTGCAACCCCAGCTCGTTCCAGGAAGAATGTGTCACACGTGTTGCTTTGTCCACGCCAGTCACCCGTTTGTCCTGCAGAAGGCGGGCCTCACGAGTAAGCAGGCTGCTTGTCTGTGTGGTGGACGGATGGGTAGGTTCCCTCCTACCTGACAACTGTCAGAGCATATTCCTGTCTTTATGGCCTTGGGAGCTTTGTCACTAGATCTCAGGGCAGGAGAAACCGCAAGCTCCTCCCCCACCCCTCCCCCACCCCCCGCAGGCACAGGCTCCCTGCAGTCAGGTGTAATTGCCTTGCATCCCCAGGCTCTCAACTTCTGGAAGACTCTGAGCCAGTGGCTCTCAACCTTCCTAACGCTGCGACCCTTTCATACAATTCCTCATGTTGTGGTGACCTGCAACCATAAAATTACTTTTGTTGCTACTTCACAACTAATTTTGCTACTGTTATGAATTGTAATGTAAATATCTGATACGCAACCCCCAAAGGGGTCCTGACCCAGGGTTGAGACTCAGAGTCTGATGCCCCTTTCAGTGTAGCAAACAGCTCCTGCCCCTGAGTCCCTTCACAGAAGTGCCCAAAGAGGCCGAGCTAAGGCTGCTTACCCCTGCTTATTTGATACGTGACTTCATTCCGAATTGCCAAAGGGGCAGCCTTATAGAAAAAACATGGGGGCTTCCTGAAGTCTTACATACTCTCAACCTTGGCAGGCTTTGTCTTAACTTTGGCATACTGTTAGGGAAAGGGCAGCCCACTTGTCTGCCTGCGCTTGCTTCTTCTGGTTGCTCTCTGTGGCCATTGCCAGCACGGTCCATCAGCTGTTTACAGGTGGCTTCTGGGGTTAGGCAAGCGGGTCTCAGGACAAGGGCCTTGTGATCACCCTGGTCCAGTATGCTGGGTGTGGCTCAAGCCTGTATCTTTTCTCCAGCTGGAGGCCTCACTTCCTGGCTGGGCCTGAAGCCCCCTCTGCTGGTAGCCTGCCTCCACTGCATCCTAGGGAGGCCCAGTTGTAGCCACTGAATACCTGCACCCATAGAAGGTAAGCCATGTAACTTCCAGTTTCTTTTTCTTAGCTCTCTAAAATGATGGCGATAGAAAAGAAACACACACACACACACACACACACAATGACAAAAAAACAAGCAATTAAGCAAAACCAGAGAACTTACTAACCCAGACTTTGTCACATTGATTTTTTTTTTAAATCTTTTTAAAGATAGATTATCTCTAAGTGACCCAGGCTGACCTGCTTCAGCCTCCTGAGCTCCAGGGTTATAGGCATGGCCCACCTATATGAATCTGAATCATTTTAGTCTCCTGGGTCTGGGAGGCACAGTGAGGGTGGGGTGGAGTTACACAGATGCCCATTAGCAAGGCAGGACCGCCTGTTGTGTTTTGCTCAGCCCTGCTTCCTCTGTTGAGTTGGCTTCTTTCATCTTTATCTTTCTGAGATCCAACGGGAGCCTTGAGTTTAGGAGTGCAGCCACTGCTCAGTGTTCTGGAAAAATGGGGCCAACTCGGCAAGTCTTTCCCATCACTAATGAGAGATCTGTCTGTCAAACTCTTGGAAAGCAGAAAGGTCCTATCTTATAGTCCTTGGGGAGAGCCAGCAAATTCTTCCTATGTCTGTGCAACCTTGTCCCTCGGGACAGACTGCCTGCTTCCCTGTGACCCTGCTAACAGCCCACCAGAGCGTCCAGGCTGGAGCCTGGGCACACCCTCCTACACACAGATGCTGGGGCAGGCATGTGACCACAGAGTCACACTGTATGGAAAAGGTTTCCTGGGGTGTCGAGGTGTGAAAGCCACCAACAGTTTTCCCCCTGGCTGGGTGAGAACGGTGGCCTCTGCAGTGAGACTGTCACCACAACTTCTAAGTCGGGACTTGTGGGAGCCGGCAGCTCTCTGTCCCTTCTCTGATTCCAACTGGCTTTGTGTACCTAGGACCACTCTTTGTGGACAGGCCTGACCTATTGTGACAGCGTTTTTGCAGGCTATGTGTCAGAAGTGCCTGTGGAGACCAGGAAAGGTCCCCCCTTCCTGTCAGCCCCCCCCCCCACTGTTCACTCCTGTTAGGGAGGTTCCTTTCCATCTGATCAGCCCTGTGAGCCTGATTTTTGTGACAGATTCAAATCCTCCCAGTGGCTCCCCAGAGCTCATGTCTTCTCCCGTGTCCTATCTGACCTGTCTGCAGAGTTTCCCACAAGGCTTAGCGTGTGGGCCGTCCTTATCCTGTTCCACCTCTTGGGTAGCTGTCCCCATCTGTCCTGAAGCCCACCACAAACACCACTTTTCTAGTCTCCTTGGTGTTTGTACATCAGGAAGAAGTTGTAGGGGTTTTGTGCCTCTGCATGTCTGTGGTATATCCTTTGAGGAAAAGGGAGATGAGGCCAGGTAGGGCACAAGACTCCTGCATGTGTCGGGGCAGGGCTCTTATGCTTTGGACCTGGGCTCTCCGTTCTTAATACTCTGGAAAGAAATCATCCCACCTTAGTGATTCTTTGCTGGGGGACAGGGATGCTGCTGACTGTCATGCAGTGGCAGAGTTGTCCCATTACAAAGGGCCTCCTGATCCTAATGTCACTATAAGAACTCTACTTTCTAAGTTTTTAAATTATTTTTTCATTTAATTTTTCTGTGTGTGGGTATTTTGTCTGCATGCAGGGCGAGACGAGGGCATTGGATTCCTTGGAGCTGAAATTACAGAAAAAATGGGCTCCCAGGTTGGTGCTGGGAATCGAACTCTGGTCGTCTGGGAGAGAAACTAGTGTTCTTTTTTAAAAACAAACAAACTAAAAAATAGTTTCTCATTTTACATACCAATCCCAGTTCCCACTTCCTCCCCTCTTCCTACTCCTTCTAACTCCCTCCCCATCCCAACTCCCACCTACTTCTCAGAGAGAGTAAGGCTTCCCCATGGGGAGTCAACAAAGTCTAGCATATTGCTTTGAGGCAGGACCAAGGTTATCCCCACTATATCTAGGCTGAGCAGGGTATTCCTCCAAAGAGAATGGGTTCCAAAAAGCCAATACTAGTAGTAGGGATAAATCCTTGTCTCATTGCCGGTGGCCCCACAGTCTGCCCCAATCATACAACTGAACTGTCACCCACACTCAGAGGGCCTAGTTTGGGCCTATGCTGGTTCTCTTGTTGTCAGACCAGAGTTTGTGGGCTCCCATTAGCTCAGGTCAGCTGTTGCAGTGAGTAACCCACCCATCCCCCATGACCTCAGAGAATATGAGCAAAGATGCCAGTGTTCTTCAACACTAAGGCCTCTCTCCAGTCCTTCTGTCCTATTTCTTAGCTTATATTCTCATCTGCTAAAAAAATAACTGCGAAACACTTAAGTGAGTTGAAAGGTGGGGACCGTGGACAGAAGCTGCAGACGCTGTCCTCACCCAAGCTATTTTTGCTGTCCTCTGCTCTCTCCTCTCTGTTCCCAGTTGCCTGCGTCTGCCAGCGGCGTGGGTAACAGAGGGTGGAAGTCTGTTTGCACCTTTGAGCCTCAGAAAAGCTCAACTGTGGTAGCCTGAGGAGACTCCTTCCTCCCAGAAGAGAATGTGTCTTGGCTGGGAGGGAGCAGGCTGGTCACCATTCAGAGATGCATGAATCTGGGGTGGCTCACCTCACATTTGAGTTGGGACAATGTCCATAACAGGTTGGAGAGTGTTGAAGCCCTGTAGGGAGAGATGCAGCTCCACATTGTCTCCATGGCTCGCTTGTGACTCCACCTTCCAGCATGGTGCCGGCCATTCCAGCGAGAGTCAGTAAATTCCTGCACACTAACTCAATGTGAATCACTAAGTGGAGTTGAGAGGCACTGAAAATGCAAAGACTGCGGTCTGAATGCTGAAGTGCCACAATCTAGCCTTGGAAAGCAGAGGAAGAGGTAAGAGCCTCAGTGGTTCCCCTGGAACCTAGTCAGTAAGGGAGGCTTGCTGGCAGTTCCCAAGACTCAGATTCCTGGTGTGCGCTTTACCTGCATGCCACCATGCACCTGCCCATGCAGCTGGCCCATGAAGTCAGATCCAGGGCCTGGGCCTCCCTTCCTGGGGGCAGCAAGGCTCATGTCCAAGGTGGGTAGAGGGGTAAGATTATGGGAGAAGATGTCCCCAGTAAAACCTCTTTTGCAGCAGGACTGTGTCCTCCGTGGAGGAGGTTACATACCTCCAAAGAGAGGTTACTAAGTTCCCTGTCAGGGCCTGGGTCCACAGGGGGTCAGGTTCATTTGTATTCTTTCTCCTGATCCATGTTCACCAGCATCTCTCTGTACTCAAGAAGAAGTCATTGCAGCTTCTCTCTCTTCTTAAAATAATGTCATTGTTTGTGTGTGTGTGCGCACACACACACATGTCCCATAGTTTGCATTGAGAGTCAGACGATAACTGGGGTGGGGGAGCCAGTTCTTTCCTTCTACCCTGTGGATCCCAAGGATGAAACTCAGGTTGTCAGCTTTCATCAAGCACCTTTACCCTCTGAGTCATTGTGCTGGCCCTGCAGTTGGCTTTTCTTAGCCTGGCTTGCATTGGCAAGCGAAGTTACCCACAGTCCTGCATCATTTCCAGCTGGGTTTTTGTGGGGGATGAAGATTCGAGTGTACCTGAGAGGAGCTTGGTTTTCAAAGTGCTGCTCAAAATCATCCTGGACCTAGGGCAGGGGATTCCTACCCGTGGGACTTAAAGCCTTTGACACCAGAAGCTTTGGCACAGTTCCCTGAGTGACTAGTGAGGAGCAACAGACTCCTTCCGGTAGCACAAGCCTGGTAGGAAAACCAGCATGCAATAAGGAGGGAGCACACTGCCGGTTCCATGTAATAAAGCCCCATCAATTCCTTTCCTGCCTGTGAGTGATGACTAGTTCATCAAGTCCACACTGAATAATGGCTTTGCATGGCGACAGCAGCGCTGTGGCAAAGTGTTTTAGCTCCAGCTGTGTTATTATAAACAGCATCTAATTTATGGAGTAAATAAGCAGATGCCTTTGTCGGTAATGTGTCACCATGATCCTGACGGAGCCACACAATGGGTGTTCATGTAGTGTCTGGCGCAAACGTTAATTACCATCCCTGGAATGCAGTGCTGCTTGCAGGCCCAAGTTTGAAATCAGTTGTTCAATATGATGATTAGATTCTGGATCCGGCTTCTGCAATAGCCAAGTGCTATAAATCCCATGGAGCTTTACAGATGGAAGGAACCTCGGGGTGTACTGAAGATTTGGGTGAATTCCAAATGAGACACTTCCCTTGCTCCCTAGAGGTCGATGAACCCCGATGAGTGTTTTTCTGCATCCCCAGCTCAAGCTGCGTCTCAGCCTTGTTCCTGGGGCAGGAGACAGTCAGTGGGTGACTCCTGGGGCAGGAGACAGTCGGTGGGTGACTCCTGGGGCAGGAGACAGTCGGTGGGTGACTCCCTTCCTTTGGCACAGCACAGATCCATGGCCCTGCTCTCTCCTATGGGCCTTCTGCCTGCCGAGCTCGGGAAGCCACACAGAGCAGCGACCCTGGGACTTTAGATGAGAACAGGGAAACAAGAAACTGTGGTAAAGCCTGGGTACCTCTGGAGACGTGGCAATACAGTGTGGAGTTGAAGGCACCACCTCTGGAGACGTGGCAATACAGTATGGAGTTGAAGGCACCACCTCTGGAGACGTGGCAATACAGTGTGGAGTTGAAGGCACAACCTCTGGAGACGTGGCAATACAGTGTGGAGTTGAAGGCACCACCTCTGGAGACGTGGCAATACAGTGTGGAGCTGAAGGCACCAGAAACTGTGAAAATCCTGGTGGCATCGTCCTTGACAGCTTAAACAGTGAGCAGCACACACTAGACACAAGGCACCAACCAAAACCTGCCTCCATGTTCAGTTTGTACTGAAATCTATCCACTTGTCTCTTAGGCTATTTCAGACACACTGTCACTGTTGCCTCTGGCGACTGCTCAGAAGGGCAGTGGCAAAGCTGGGTCTTGTAGCCTACGCCTGTGATCTCATCTACTTAGGAATCTGAAACAGGAAGATCAGAAGGTTGAAGCTTACCTGGGTTACAGAATTAGCTCAAAACCAACCTGGATAATGTAGTGAAACCCTGTGGTGTTAGTCAGCATTCTGCAGAAGGGCAGATCTGACGGAATGGATGTACATTGCAGCGGGGACTTGTTGGGTGTGCTACGTGAAATGGGCTGAGTAGGCCAACAGTGGTTATCTGTATTTTAGGGAAAGAACCCATAGCTTCTTAGTCCACAAGGCCACATGGGTTAGCAGTGGGCTGGCACTGCAGGCCTTGGGAATGTATAGGGAGCCACTTTAGGAAGCTCAAAGACTGGATTCCAGTGTCTACAAATGACGGCAGTAGGAGCAACAGCAACAGGATAGACATAGTCACCAGCCAGAAGCAAAGATGACCGGGAAAACATCACAGTTTTCTCTGGGAACTATTTTTTTAAAAGACTTATTTATTTATTATGTATACAGTATTCTGCCCACATACATCCCCATAGGTCAGAAGAGGCACCAGATCTCATTACAGATGGTTGTGAGCCACCATGTGGTTGCTGGAATTGAACTCAGGACCTCTGGAAGAACAGCCAGTGAGTGCTCTTAACCTCTGAGCCATCTCTCCAGCCCCCTCTGGGAACTTTTCTATCTGGGCCCTATAGGGAAGGAAGGTCTTCCTCCCTCACCGAATTCTTCCTGGAAATACCTTCCCAGACCCACCTAGAAGCAGACTTTTAGTTGATCCAGGATCCAATCAAGTCGACAAGATTAACCATCATACTTACCTTAAAATAAAAATAATTTAAAGGGGTCTGGGGACATAGCTCCAAAGGTAGAGCACTTGCTTGGTATATACAAGCTTCCAGGTGCATTCTACACTCCCACAATTAGTTAATTGGTTAAGGATCCAGGAGAGAAGAGGCCACAGCACACGATGCTAAGTGTCTCAGGTTATTAATCCATGACATTTGTAAAGGACACTTTTGATGAAACTTTGTCCATTTGTAAAGGCTTCGTCAAAACATAACAGGTTCCATAATATGTACGAAGAAGTTCATCTAGACACAGTTCTGGAGGCTGGGCGTGGCGCCAGCACCTGGTGAGGCTTCAGTATTGTGAACAACAGGGCCCAAGGACAAAGCCGCTCAGAAACAGGGAGATAAGACAAGGGTCAGCCTTCCTTTAGGAACTCACTCTCCTGATAACCCACTTCCCCGCTAATTAACTGGCTCTGGCAATGCGCTGATAATGGTACAAGGGCCGTGTTGGGACATCCGTGAAATGTAACGAGACACCGTGATCAAACAGCACCGTGGAGCATGTTATGGACCAATGGCTCCAGGAGAGCCACTTAGAAAGCAAAACAAGTCAACTGATCTAGAAGGAGCCCCACAGCCCAGGCTGCCACAGACATCCAGTGCTTATTCTTCTTGTAAAACAGTTGTGATCTCAGGGCCAAGTTTAAAATTAGGAGCTCAAGACAATGATACATTTCAGGACACAAACACACACTCAAGGACCACGCCTCACCAAAGCAGCAGCAATGATAACCTCCGTATGGCAATTCAGCAAGTTTCTCTTTTTCCCCTTCATGCTTTTCTAAGCACCGCATAACAAGCTTGCACATAGGTTTGTTATCAGAGAGAAAGAAGCAAAGCGATTATTCAAGAGTTTACCTGGAAAAATCACCAGAATTCTTTTTAAAAATGATTAATTTGTTTATTTGTTGGGAAAGGGGTCATGTAAGTGCCACGGTGTATATGTGAAGGTCAGAGGACAACTTGCAGGAGTCGGTTCTCTCCCTTGCCCAGATGGGGCCCAGGACTGAACTCAAGTCATTAGACTAGGTAGCAGGTGCCTCTACCTTTGAGCCCTCTCATTAGCCCCAGAATTTTTTTAAAAACTACAAAAGCCACACAACATGTATAATGGCATTTCATTTGTATTTTAGTAAATAAAGCTTGCCTGGGGATCGGGAAAGTAAAACAGCCATAGTGGCCAGCCTTACTGCCCAGGCTGCAGTGACACACACCTTTAATCCCAGTAGCCACAGTAGTTGCCATAGAAACCAGGTGGTGCATGCCTTTAATCCCAGTGGTGCACACCTTTAATCCCAGTCCTAGAGAGGATTATAAAACGGGAGGAGATGGCTCTCAGTCTCAGTCTCATTCTGAGATTCCTGGAGGCAGGGTCGCCATTTTCAGGCTGAGGTGAAGGTGAGAGCCAGTGACTGAATCTCTCTCGAGTTTTTATTAATCATGCTCACGCATGTTCTACCATATCATACTCTGTAAGCACATGGGCAGGAGGGGTGGTGGCAAGAAGCATTTCCAATGCTTGGGTTTGCACTGGAGTTGCGGCAGCCTAGTTCCTCCTGAGGCACATGGCAGAGAGAGTAAATGGAAATGAGAAGGAGTCAGAGCCCCACAGTCTCCTTTAAGGGCATATTCTCAATGATTAGAACATCCCCCATTAGGCCTCACCCTTTAACTTGTCCACTATTTCCCAATGGTGCTGGCAGCCAAGCCCTGACCACGCAAAGCACTAGGAGATACTGTCAGAGTTATCAGCTGTCGGCTTGATACAACTGGGAAGAGAGAACCTCACCCGAAGAGCTGCTTTCATCGGGTTGGTCTGTGAGGAATTTTCTTAATTGCTAATTCATATAGAAAGGCCCAGCCCACAGTAGGCAGTGCCGTCCTCTGCAGGGGGTCTGGGCTATGTAAGATAGTTGACAGTGGACCTGGGAGCAGCAGTAAGCAGTGATCCTCCATGGCCTTCGCTCCAGTTCCCACATCTAGGTTCTTGCCCTAACTTTCTTCAGTGATTGAGTGTAACCTATAAGGCAAATAACCCTTTCCTCTCCAAGTTGCTTTTATAGGTGTTTTAACACAGTGCTTTATTCTCAGCTGCCTAGAACTCTTACTCAAACCATAGCAGTCCAAGAGAGCCAATCCTATACCTCAGATGGAAGTCATGCCAGGAGAATGTGTGTCTAAGTGTCTAAGTCATGCTTTCTAGCCATGACCTTTCAGTGTGTATATACACATCCAATGCATGTGCATGATCCATCCATGTGTGGGAGGGGTACAAAGCCATGGTCTGTGTATGTGTATCAGTGCATGCTATCCACAATCTGTGTGTGTGTGTGTGTGTGTGTGTACACCAGTATGTAGCAGCAATAATATAGCTATATGTCTCCTGTTTATACCAGTGATGATCTGCCTGTGTGCACCAGTACATGCTAACCATGGTCTATCCATGTGTATACACCTATACATGGCTTGTGTGAGTGCACCATTTATGTCAGCCATTGTGTGTCCATCACAGGCAGTCTGTGAATGGCCCGCCATGCTGCAGGGCAGTGATCTCACAGTAGACCAGCTGTTGACTATTGTCTTGCCTTGCTCCCTTCTTCCTTAGGATCCCGGTGATTGTTTCTGGGCTCAGCCATGAGTTGTGTCCTCCTCTCACGAATCCTCACTGGAGGTGAGGCTGGCGTTAGAGCAGAGACAGTTCTTGTCACTTGATGTTAGGCTTGAATCTGCAATGTCTCCCACACGTATGTGTTCTGAATGCTCAGTCCTCCGTGGGTACATTTGGGTGCACTAGGACCTTTTGGATGTGAAACCTGGATGATAGAAGTGGGTCACTTGGTGGTCTTTGAAGGTAATAGCTACCCCTGGTTCTGTTCCAGTGTGCTCAGCTTCTGTCTGCCACTGTAATGTCAACAGCCCTGGGTGCTTCTCTCGCTGCTGTGAGCTTTGCCACCTTTCTCCTGCCACGGTGGATGAAACTGAAACGCTGAGACAAAAGAAACCTTTCCTCCCCTAAGCTGTTCTAGTCACAGTAATGAGAATAGTTGACATAGACTTCACACCTAACACTCGAGTTGTGAAGATATTTTGTTTATGATATAACGAACAGTTTACCTGAAGATCAGATTAAGAGCCAGCCACACTAGTTAGCCATAGAAGCCAGGCAGTGGTAGCACACACCTTTAATCCCAGCACTGGGGAGGGGGAGAAGGTGTGAGATGGCTGGGAGGAGACAGGAGCTCAGCGCAGTCTGAGGACAGGACCTCCTCTTTGGTCTGAGCGAGGTAGCGCTCTCATGGCGGCCGCTCTGCTTCTCCGATCCTTCACCTGTCACCCGCTGACTCCGAGTTTTTACTATTAAGATCGATTAGAATTCGTGCTTCAACAAGTACTTGGTTTCTTTGCACCTCCAGTTGAAGGTCAGAAAGAACCTTTTGATGCTGTGATGATCAACTTCCTCTCCCATTCTTCCAAAGTCACTCCTGGAGCATGAGAAGGCCCAGCGCCCGACAGAACTGTCTCAGCCTGTGTGCCTCTGTCTGTGGCAGCATCACCAGTGCCCTGACCCTGACGGCTCACGTTTGCAGGACAGCATCCCTGTGCTCTCTGTTTACCTCATCACACCCCAGCCCTCTGACAATTTATCTTCCTGTATATTTCCAGCCTGTGGTCTTTACCGAGCCTGTGATGTCATAAATCTCAAAATATCAAAAGAGGAATCAAGGACACAATAGTTTAATTAATTAATTTATTTATCAATATTTGTTATTTATTTATCAATATTTGTTCATTTATTTATCAATATTTGTTAAGAAAGTCCTACTATGTTTGTTAAGAAAGAAATGTTGGATGCTGCAGTAGAACAATGAACGAAGAAATTAATCAAGTAATCTCATTTGTATAATAAATCTTTGTGAAACAGGATGCGTGGCTCTGGAAAGGAGCAGGTTAAAAGTGTGTTATAAAAGAGCAGTACAGGCTGAACTATCAGAAAATGCTCTTAGCAAGATGCCTCTAGAGCCAAGATCAAGCGTTGAACACCCTGCTAGATAGAGGCACTTGTGGTGCTGTTTAATCATCTAGATGGAACGAATAGCAAAGCTCATTTAGGAGCCTCTAGACTGCGCAGGACTGAAAGGAGCCAGCGTGGCAAAGTACAGAGAACAAGGGCCATCTTGCCAGGGGCCGTGGAGGCCGTGGAGGCCGTGGAGGCCGGTGAGAGAACTGGTATTTATTTTAGGCAATAAGAATCCCTTGGAAAGCTTTAAACAGTGCTATGGGATCAGATATGCATTTAGGAATGACTATCAGAGAGAGCATGTGAGGACCAGATCGGAAGAGAATCCAGCCCAGTCTGGGAGGAGGTCATTGCTGTAGGCCATCTAGAGGCAAGGACAGCCTGGGCTAAGACAGCAGCCGCAGGCAGCGAAGAGTCTGGGAGGAGGTCACTGCTGTAGGCCATCTAGAGGCAAGGACAGCCTGGGCTAAGACAGCAGCCGCAGGCAGCGAAGAGTGGCTGGGTTTATGAGCCTTTTCGGAGCTACTGTAGTTAGTGCTTTGGAAATGGGTTGGTTGGAGTGGAGTGAATAAAGGCAGTGGTAGAAATTTTTCAGTTTTCCTACTTGAGTGACCTCGAAACTCAAGTGTTGGTGTAGAATTCCAGAAGCAGGCTCATAGGACTAGCAGTGAGGGATAGGGGAGAACACACACTGACTTTCAGATATGGTAGCTTTGAGGCTGCAATTGTCCGGTTGGGGCAGGAGTGCAAACAGAGGAGGCCAGTTAGCACATCGCAGCATCAGGCCGGGAAGTGTTTGAGAACATCTGTGCTCCGTCATGTTTTCTATTTCTTCACGGCTCTGCCAGATGCTGGGGTGCTCTCCCAGTATGACAAGCAGCAAGGGAGAGAGTCACTCTGGCATGAGTGGAGCAAGAAGCAGGAAAAGCCCCTGCTTAAATGCAGCTGCAAGGCTGGGAATGGAACTAAGTTGGGCAAGAGTGCTTGCCTAGAGTGGGCAAAGTCCTGGGCCCAATCCTGGTGGGTGTGGCGGCATAGACCTGTAAACCTAGTGCCCTGGAAATAGAGGCAGGAGGATCAGAAGTTCATCGCTACCCTCTCTAGCCTTGGATACATGAGAACCTTGTCTCTAAAATAAATGAATTTAAAAATAAAGATATCTTCAAAATATAGTAATAGTGTGCTCTCTAGAAACCCCGGACAATACATGCGACCCTATAGCATGTAGCTAGTCTAGGGTTGTTTAATGAACCTGTAATATTGATGAACTAGGTATTAAATTCTTAAACCAAATACAGTGATACAAACCTAGAGTCTCAGCTTCATGAGAGGCAGAGGCAGTGGGGTCTCTTGGCCCCAGCATTAGCCTCTGAGAATGAGACCTCTTCTCAAAAACAAACAAAAAGGTTTTGAAAAAGGATGAGATACTACCTGCCCTGGCTGTGGAGCAATAATGAGTCTGGAACCTAATAGCAGGAGGAAGTCCTGTGTGGTCTTCAGGAAGAGTCTTAACCTGTCCCTGTTGCTTTCTTGAGTCAGAATGGAATCTTCCAGAAGCTTGACAAGTTGTTCTAGGTCTTAGAGGCAAGATTTTAATTCATTGTGACCTCCCTCTATGTTCTTACAGAGCTGGGATGAAACTTGGAGCCTAGCTTATGACGGCCAGTGCTCCACCCTCTCTCGAGTCTTCCTTGCCTCCATGCTGCCCTTCGTAGCTGTCACCTCAGTGTCTTTAGCTAAAGAGACTGAAAAGCGAGAGGGACACAAATGGTCTCATTGGAGCAACTCTGTCCTCTTTATTCAAACCCACGCGTGCTCCCCCAGTGTGCGCAGACACCCTGGCCTCTGCGAGCTGCTCCCAGCCCTCACCCTGCACCCCACTGCCTCCTGGGAACTGCCTCAGACTTCCCAGTTGCACCGTTTGCTTTTCTAAACATTAGCCTCAAAGCCATGGCCAGAGGCCACCAACTTCTTCAGCTCCTTCTGCCCCCACTGCCTTTCTCAGACACTGTGAGCAGCTTCACAGATAGTTGCACATCTTGAGCGATCATGTGCACATGCCTTTAAGCTTGTATTTCGGAGGCACGTTTCCATGTATGGACATGGGCAGCATGCCTGCCTATTCCAACAGCTCCGCAGTGGTCTGGCATGAGAACAGCTCCGGGCTTGCTTAGTCATTTATAGGACTGCTGTGTTTGGGTGGCGTCCAGCACCTGGCTATCATAAATAGCACTTCTGCCTCCTCTCCATGGCTTTTCCATTCACCAGCAACTGCTTTGCTGGTCCACTGTTTCCTGGGAATAGTCTCTCCTCTCCAAATGTAGGCATGGGATGCAGTTGGAGATTCTGTTTCCTTCTCACTTCCCCCAGGGGTGCTGAGCCCATAAAGAGCTTTGCAATGAAAACATTGACAGAGCGAGCTCCTCTATGAGGCAGGCACAGGTGAGCACCCTGTTATGACTGCACTGAGCTCAGCTATCCACTGCCACAGTGGACCCAAGTGGAAGGCGGAGGCTGCCAGTTCTTCCTGGAATGCAGCAGGTCAGAACTCTCTTCGGGGGAGCCTGTTGCAGGATGGTGTGCCTAAATGTTTGTTGTTTGGGTGCCTCCGCTGCTAATTCAAGGAAGAAGGCCAGCCCCAGGAGCCCACACCTCTCCCCTGAACTTGGTGTGCCTGAGACAACCTGTGTTGCGCTCACCTCCCACGACCATACATTTCCATCCAGGCTCCTGGAGTCCCAGATAAAATATTCAAAATAGGAGACAGGGTCTCCCTTTGACTCATACCCAATGAGGGAAAAGGGGGAGGCAGGAAGGATGTGGAATTCTGCTCATGCGGCCCTCTATACTTGAGGATTTTAGTGGAAGGGGACTGCAGATGTGACCCTACTAAAGAAGCTTTGAGGGCCAGCATCAAATGTTTCTGTGGTGACAAGTGCTGGCAGTGTGACAGCCGGAAAGAAGAAAGGACAGAGCAGGGGCTGGCTCTCTCCAAAGTTCCCACTGAGAGCTGGCTAGGCAGGCCTGCCTGGGCTCTGGGCAGCTGCAGCAGCTGAATTGGTCCTCTGTCATCACCTGCTCCATCCCAGAGTAGGAAAGCACACAGCCTCAGTGCCTCCCACTCCCTCAAGCAGCCGGGTGGGGTCCTAATCGCCAATTTCCACCTTGGCGGGAAAGGAGACTGGAAGACACCAGAGCTGGAAAAGCATTTCATGCGGCACGTGGTTTGACCACCTGGCTTCAGATGGGTGCAGACCAGTGTTCCTTCACAGGTGAGGGCTGCTGAGGTCACCGAGGCTCCAAAGCAGCTCAGTGGTGAGCAAAAGGCCACACTTCTCTCTCATAAGTTGCCTGCTGAGCTTTCCCAGACATATAGCCTGGGCGAGCTCTTCAAGACAACCCAACCATTATCAACTGGCTTGTAATGCAGTGTCATTTTTGTTTCTACGAGAACAGTGCACTCTCATTTTACACAAGAATAAACAAGGACTATAGGGAGAATATAAAAGGAGGAAAATGAAAACATATGTTATCTCTCCTTGAAAAGAACATACAACCAACACTTTGATTTATTATGTAATCTTTTTATGCACATACTTTTTACATAATTATAATCATTTGCATAATATTTTTTGTAGTCTACTTTTCTCACTAAACACTGAACACATTTTCTCTAGTCATTAAGAGAGCTTATAAATGTGTGTTTACATATATTTTGTTTATACCATACCCAACTTAGAAAAAAACCTCATCTTTGAGCTAGAGAGATGACTCAGTCAGTAGAGTGCCAGTCACACAAGCATGAGAACCCTGGGTCCCTACCACCCACATAAAAACTGGGCTCAGTAGTACATATGAGCAACCCCGGCAATGGAGAAGACAGAGACATAAGAATCATTGTATCTCACTGGCCAACCCGTTTCTCCAAATCAATGGAGAAAGCCAGCCTCAAAAAATAAAGTGGAGAGTGATCAATTGCTGATGTGTGGCCTTCACACATGTGCACACACATGCCAGAACACCCACATGGTGCATGTGCATACATCCACATTAACACACACGGGCGTGTGCGCACGCACATTATCCTTAGGTAGCCAATTCCAGTTTCCTGTTATTGTAAATAATGTTGGGGCTGATGCTAGGGAGCAAAGCTTTCTATGTATGTCCCAAAGTTCTATCATGCAGGAGCACTTCTCTACCCCTGACAAGTGATTGGTTAGGTAAATGGTGTGAGCACTTCCAAGGGCATGGTAAATGTTGCCTAACTCTGTTAAAGAAAAAGGATCCTTTTATACAGTTACCGATAGTGCCTCCTCTTGGGACTCTCTCTAGTCTGACTGACAGTTGTCAAGATTTAAACATGCTTAATAACTTGGTCAAACCAACGACTTCAGTTATTGTTTTCCATATGGCTCCCAGTTCCATTAGTCATTCGTGACTCGGTTTCCTATCCCCCAGGCTCTGTGCCAAACACCTCTGTGCACGCCTTATGTAGCCACCCCAGCATTCCTGGGCCAGTATTAGGATTACCTCTGCTTTGCAAATCAAAAATCAGAAAGGTTAAATGAATTTCCCAAAGCATATGGGGAGCAAGTGTGAGGACTGAGAACATTAAAGAGGTTGAACTTGCTCCTGTTGAGGGGGTGCTCACCTTAATCCTGGAGATTCCCAGGGACCTGGACCAGTGTGCTCTAGGTTTGGGTGGGAAACCTGCTAGGAACTTCTCACTCAGTAGGTGGGACTCTGGCAGGATGGCGAAGTTGGGGCTGAGGAAATCAGCAGAACCAGCCAGAGCTCTCTGCTCTGCTGGCGCACGCACGTCCACGCATGACTGCGGAACAAGTTCTCTGCAGAGGTCAGAAGAACAGCATTCTTCCCTGGACAGCTTTCAGAGTATTTGATGGATGAACTAAATGCACAGTGGCCGCTTTACAAGGTGGACCGCGGAGTGAGAGCTTTCAGCCTGGGGCAGCTGGTGCTCCGCCTTTTCTGGTTCGTGCTTGTGCCTCAGGGTGTGAGCTCTGCCTGCAGCCTCAGCCGCCCTGTCTGCCTGCTGCCCTGCCTCCCAGCTGTGCTGGTGCTGGATTCTTATGCCTCTGTAAGCCCAAATCAACTCTTTCTTCTAGAAGTTACCTTGGTCCTGATGTTTTGTCACAGTAGCAGGGCAGAAACTAATACACCCAGGAAAGCAACAACCTACAAGTTGTCTGTGATAGAGGAGCCTCACATGCCATGGCTTTATGACCTTGTAGGATGTTATGCGGGTTGAATGGAATTTTGCAAATTCATTCCATCATCCCTTTTTCATTCTCTTCCCCCTTTTATCTATGTATGTGTATTTCCCTACCTGGCCTCTTCTAACATTTGCATCCCTACAATTCCATCCTTAGCAATTTAATTTTTAAGAAAAGGGGTCATGAGGCAACCACGGAAGAAGCTAGCTGCTCTGCAATCCTGGGAGAGAGCCAGCCTGGGGCCTGGGGCTAGAGATGGAGACCAGCTGGGTAGCGGGGCTCTGGCTAACATCTGGATTCTTCCTGATTACAAGAGCAGAAGCAGGAGTGAGGGCCACAGGAAGTGAGGGGAGACAGGAGGGCTCTGTGGGCTGCGAGGACGCTTAGGCTGTTCTCAGCCTCCCACTGGGCAGAGCCTCCTCAGCTGCTTCTCTCTCAGCTCTAGGCCAGGCTCCCGCCTTCTCTTCTGCGGTTTCTTGCTGCTTCCTTTAGCTCCCTGGGTGTTGCCAGGAAATGCTCCTCTTGATGGATGCAGGTCCATCCCTTGGTGCTGCTTCCCAGACAAGCAAAAAATGGCAGAGATCTGTCTGTAGAAGAACTCTGCTTTTAACTTTTTGAATATTTTACTTGGCCAGCAAATCAAAGACATTAGTCTGGACCAGTTTGGCCTGCACATCTACCATCTGTGTCAATATGCTCAACAAATATTCCAGAACTGATGTGTGATGACAAACAAACCCACTTTTCTGCCTGGAGGCCCATGTACAGGTGTAATACTACCCTCCTGGTGTGCAGCAGCCCAGGGTGATGTTTAGGGATCATACCTGATGACCCTCTGGTGTGCGGCAGCCCAGGGTGATGTTTAGGAACCATATTTAATGACCCTCTGGTGTGTGTTAGCCCAGGGTAATGTTTAGGGACCATACTTGATAACTGTTCCAGAATAACTTGGTTGGAAAGTGACCAGATTTCCCATTTTCTCCATGGAAGGTTCCAGATTTGGGGCTCATGGGGGAGCCTGAGATTTCTGGGTACTTAGGTAAGAGATTTATTAAAAGAATTATTAATGTCATGGACAGACAGAAGCAGAGTGGGGTCCCTTATAAATTTCACAGGAAGGGGTATGGGAAGGATATTGGAAGTTCCTTTTTGGGTCTGTGTTCACTGTTGTTAGGAGTCACCAGCCACTGAAGGCTCTGGAATGGTAGTTAGTGGGTGCATATCACTCCTGGCCAGCCATTAACGGTGTTTCTGGGCAGGAAGCAAGAATCTAGAGAAACAAGTCACTGGAGCTCTGGAGACCAAATTATTGTTGTATAACCAAAATGGAGGAGTTGGGCAAAATGGCGGGGCTCTGGCTAACATCTGGATTCTTCCTGATTACAAGAGCAGAAGCAGGAGTGAGGGCCACAGGAAGTGAGGGGAGCAGCCCAAGCCGGAGACAGGAGGGCTCTGTGGGCTGCGAGGACGCTTAGGCTGGGAAGCCTCTTCCTGTGACCTCACTTCCTGGAAGTTGATCTTCAGGTCAGGCCGGAAGCTGGCAATGAGCGGCAGAGGTCAGAAGCAACAACTGGCTGGGAAGGGAACCCGTTCCGCAGAAATTTGCTGAAGGCCTTGGGAGATACAACATTCTGGAAAACCTGCATTTAAAACAGGTTTTCTAATCCTACTGTGTATCTTTGCTGTGTTATTCTGAGTTGAATAGAGGGTGATTCAATAGTTGATGAAAAGAATTGGGGATTTCAGGCATAAAACTTTTCTGACATTAACTAATTGAGACTGGCAAAAGTATCACCTTCATCTTACAGATGCAGACTCGTCAAAGGGAAGGTGTGTGTGTGCGTGTGTGTGTGTGTCCACCAGAGCTATGTAGCTATGATTTTGGAGGTGTTCCCCCAGAGCCCCAGCAAGGAAGAATCAAGGCGCAAGATTTGTTTAGTCTTTGGCAAAATCCTTACGGAGATTCAAGTTCCCTGTGCTAGAAACAAATCATCTAGAGGAACTGATGACAAGGGTCTTAGGAAGAAGGCCTTACCCCACCCTATTGCGTAAGAGCTGGCATTTCCTTTGGAAATGGTGACTCAGGTTTGTGCTGCAGTGAAGCCTGGGCTTTTGCCGACACGACCAGCCACAGCGCCACCTGCTGGCCCCGCAGGCCTTAGCGCCGCAGATCCCAGGCTAAAAGCCGACGTTTTCCTCTTGTCTCTTCCCTATTTCTTTTGCTGGTCCCAGCTGGGAATCCTCACTTCTCCAGAACCACAGCTGATAGGGCGTGTGTGTCTGTGTGTGTGTCTGTGTGTGTGTGTGCATGCGCGCGTGTGTGTATGTACGTGGGCAAATCTGTCAGAGAGCTAGTTCCACAAATATCTCATCCTATTCTTTGGATTTAAATTAGGACTGATGAAATCTAAGCCTTGACTGCTTAGCCCACAGCAGAATAAGCAGAGTCATCTCTGTCTCAAAGGTCCTGGGTAGCTCTCTTCCCTGGGGGGAGGGTAATGTGTCTGGAAGCTGCTTGCACAAGCAGGCATTGAAGACTCTTTCTTAGACCCAGGGCTTGTGGGTGGTGGAGGGAAGGAAGAGCTGATGGAGATCTTAGGGTAGGCATAGCCACTATGCACATTTGTAGCCTCAGGGCCTCAGTGGGTTTTTTTTTTACTTTATTTTTATTATTTTGTTTCTGTAACAAAATGTGCGAGAAAACAAGGTAGGAAAGATTCACTCTAGATCATGGTTTCTGGGGTTCATCACCACTTGTCTCTATTGCTTGTGTGCCCATGGGTGGTGAGGAGGAATATCACACTAGAAAAGCATGGCTCACCCCACGGCAGCCAGGAAGTGGAAAGAGGAGAGAAGGGAGGGGCAGGAACAAGACATCTTTCAAAAGTTTGCTCCTCATGACCCATTTCTCCCACCAGACCTCACCTCCTAATAGCCTGTTGTAAACAGAGACTGCTCATTCGCTTTCTTGCTGCCCAGACCTGAACAATCACACAGAAACTATATTAATTACAACACTGTTTGACCAATAGCTTAGGTGTGTTCCTAACTAACTCTTCCATCTTAAATTAACCAATTTCTATTAATCCGTGTATTACCACAAAGCTGTGGCTTCCCAATAAGGGTCCGGATCCTTCTCCTTCAGCAGCTACATGGCGTCTCTCTGTCTCCGCCTACTCTCTCTCTATATCTCTTCCAGCCTAGCTATATTCTGCCCTGCCATATTAAAATTTCTGCACCCCGATAAACCTCTCCTGCTGACACAATAATACAAATCAAACTGCATTTGAAAGCCCAGGTTTAATGGATACCAATGATCCTGGATGGCTGGAGCTGGAGAAGGCAGACTGGAAAATCATGTGTTTGCCACTGGGAAGCAGTTTAGATGCCCTGTGGGTGTGGTCTTGAGCATCTCTGTGGAGGGGCCATCATCTGGTGGACTTTCTTAGGGGTGGAGTCTAGACTGAGGGAGCTTGGGATGGAATTTCCACCCAAACATTCCAGACTCTTTGGGGTATATGATGCCAGGGGCTGGGTTGAGGCTTCAACCCAAACATTCCAGACTCTTTGGGTATACGGATGCCAGGGACTTGGGTGAGGCTTCCCCAAACACCATAGATCAAAGCAGCTTCTTTATTAAGCAACGGTAATAAAATATATTCAAGCATACAGGGGGGTTCCCACATCAGCCCATTCAGTGTGAACTCCCATGCTTTAACCCCTTGATCTCAGTGACTTGGTGATCCAGTTACCTCAGTTGCTACCAGCTGGGGACAACCTCAACGTAAGAGCCTCTTTGGAAGACACTTCATATTCAAGCTGTAACTGGGACTGTGGGGTGGAGGGCCCTATCAGCATTGTACTTCCTCCTTTAAACAGAGATGGAAGCGTGCCCAGCTGTTTTCTCAAATGGTAGAACTGAATTCTAAGACTTCACTGCTGACAATTTGCAACCAGGTCCAGGCAGCATGACTCAACTTACCAGTCTGTCTGCCCACTGGGAAGTTAAACAAGGGTCCCTGGTCACTGGCATCACACACTCTAAACAGCCCCTCTACACGGGGCCACTGGGGTTTTGAAAGGAAGGACAGAACCCTGCAGCAGCATGTCAACAGAGTGCAGCACACTGGGTGCGGTGGGGTGGGGTGGGGCGGGGCTTCCCTCCCCCACCAGCTGGAGCGAGGGTTGACTCTGCACCAGTTATTGTCTGCAGCACTGTACCAGGGTCTCCCTGACCGCTCCGCCTCATGGCCAGGTCATCCTCTAGACTCCTAGGGAGAGCCAAGCTGTGGCAGTGTGCCAGCAGGGACTGGGGCCACAGGGGAGGGTACTAGTAGACATCTTTAGGGAAACACACACAACGCCAGTCACCAGCTGTGTTCTTACCTGCCCACTACCACACATTGCCTGCTGGTGGGGTCCAGCCCCCAGCCTGAGTCCTTGGGAAAGTTGACTATAGGGGATGCTGAAGTGGGCTCTCCACCTTCTCTTGTGACCCAAGTCACTAAATGGTCCAGTTGAAGTGGGCAAAAGAAGTTGGTATGGTGAGATGCCTCAGTCAGTGAGGTGCATGAGCACAATGACCTTAGTTCAATCCCCAGCACCCACGTAAAAAAATGTTTAGCAGCACTGTGCCTGTGGTCCCAGATCTGGGGAGGCAGAGACAGGAAGATTCCCCAGAGTTCACTAGCCTGCTAGTCTAGCCTCCTTGGTGAACTCCTAAGTTGAGGGAGAGACCCTGCCTCAAAAATAAGGTGGGGAGTGCTGAAGAAGACACCTGATGCCCACCTCCGGCTCTCCACACATGTGTGTGCGTGTGTGCACACATACACACACTAAGTAAAAGTAGGATATCTTCGGGTCAAATGCCATAAATGGCCCTCGGTATCCACATTTTACAAGCACAGGACAAACAGATTCTGAGACTGCTTGAGCTCAGTGTGTTAGGAGTTGTTACTCTCTAGACGACACAGGGCAGCAGCAATTTACATAGCTCTTTCATGGCCTTAGGTGTCAGAAGTCATCTTGAGATGAAATAGAGTCAATGGCAGCTGACAGGATCTGAAAAGACACCCAAGAGCTGGGATCCAGAGAAGTCCCCATTCTGACTGCTCATGACGGGGGACAGCGTTGACTACAAGGGCATACACAGAGTTTAGGGCAGTCTGGAGCAGATTTTGAGGGAATGCTGATGGCAGAGACTGATGAAGTGACTCTAGCTGGGCCGAGCATTTCTTTCGGTGTGTCCGTAAAGGTGAGAGGGGACAGGCTGGAGGGGAAGCAGTTGAAACTGACAAAGGTGAGTTCCTTCTCCCTCTCAGGCAGCGGGGACACTGCTTGTGCTCTGTAGACATCACAACTCCAGGTCTGTGCTCTGTCTCCAGGACATGCATATGGTCCGCGGGATGCCAGGCCTGAGCCTTACTGAGAGGACACACTTTGTGCTCTGTAGACATCACAACTCCAGGTCCGTGCTCTGTCGCCAGGACATGCATATGGTCCGCGGGATGCCAGGCCTGAGCCTTACTGAGAGGAACACACTTTGCTTTCTCAAGCTTCTCAGGCTCAGACAGCTCTAAGTACTAGTTTCCCAAGGGCTCTAGGTTGCATGTAGTCTACTGGGGAAACCTGAGTCTGCCCAATGACATGGGTCTATTCCCCCAGTTTCCATCCATGTACACATGTGTCATCTAGCTACATCCGACACATAGATAGTGCGTTCTCTCTGGAGAAGCCCAACCGAAGCCCTGTGTCTAAGTTCCCAGTTAACTTTCAGAGCTGGCTGCAAATCTGTCCCGTGACATTCTTCAGGTTGCTTTACCAGCTGCAGCAACGCCCTCCTTTGCTGCTATTTGAGGGATGCACTTGAGGCCCCCTTTCCACCATTTCCAGGTACACGACTCCATCTACTCACTCCTATGCCTCCCATTTCACTCCCTGTCACAGCAGAAGTCCACAGCCCTGGACAGTTTTCAAAGCCTGTCTTTTCCATCCCTGCCAACAGCCCTACAATGCTGGAGAAGGCCAGGTGGTGACTCTTTTCTTAAGGAAAAGAAGGCAGGAACATTTGGTGACTGGACAATATTACACACTCCGAAAGCTGTGGGTCCAGGAGCACCTTACAGGGGTAGCCCCAGCACAGTCCCATGGTGGGGCATGGGAGAGGGTGAGGAGGTTTAAGACAGACATGTGATCCAGGCTGAGCGTGGGTGAGGGAAGGGCTGTAACAGCTCACAGAGTTGGTACAGAGCATGCTCACAATCACGGTTTTGTCTTTTTTCAATTCCTGGCTGTGCTGGCATTGAACTCAGAGCCTCGCACATGCCAGGCAAGCGCTCCACTGTATTTTATATTTAATGCCTTATATGTCCATTCATATTCTGAGAAGAGGCGCTGAAATCTTAAAGTGAGTGTGGACGCAGCTGTAGAGTTAAGAGCATCTACGAGGCTTAGAGCAAGTTTCTGGTTCGATTTCTACTCAGCCTATTTAATCTTACCCCCTACACTCCTACCCTTGTGAAATCCAGAGTTACAGCAGTTGGTACCTAATGTATCATATTGGTATTTGGTTGAAGCTACATAGTTTTTTCCCTACAAAGGAACAGGTCTGAAATTCAATGTAAACTGATCAATGAATTATGATTATTCTGAAATTTTATTTTGGGGTCCTGTGTCACAAAATGACATGTGTAATGTTTATAATTGGTATGAGAAATTGAGATGTTTTATTTCTACTATTGAGAATAAAACTATATATAATGTTCCAAACCAGCATCAAAAAAAGCAGAGCAAACTTTTCTGTATATAAACTGTACATAAAACAAGGCACTATACATTTCTGGGGGGGTATTAAGGTAGAAAGGTTGGTTCGCATAGATTCTTCAGAGTTCACACCAGGAAGTAAGTCTTTGTTCGCTTTAGCACCGGAAGCAGAACTCAGCACAAGCCAGACCTAAGGCTGAAGGAGGCACTCCTGGGGATGGGGGGGGACGGAGGAGGGGGGTGATGGGAGACAACACACCTAATGACAGACTGCTGCAGGCCTAACTCAACAAAAGCCACTCTGTCTACCTTGTAATATTGTTTTTACACCAAAGGAAAAGAATTGAAAGTGAATGAATACATATTGCTTTGTTAAATACATATTTGATTTATACGGTGTTTATATAAATATATATATATATTTAAAATCCACAAACTATCAAAATAACACTTTATAAAGAGAATTGCTTTAAAAAAGGTAATGCCGAGCTGAAGTAGGAGGGCAGGGCTGCAGTGGCCGCTGAAGCAGCACTCGGCCGAGTGAACGGAAGAGATGGGTTTCTCAGTTTACCTGAACCATGGAAAAGAATGAACCCAAGAGTCTTCCTACACATTTACAAAATGCTGAACTCCTGGACAAGCCTTAGAATTAATAAGGTCAGGTTTGGAAAAACTCTGATTCGAAAATACTTTGTTCTTTGACAGAAAAAAATACCAGTCCAAAAATATATCCATTTTCTGGCCTAGTGGCATCAGAAGCAACCTCCTGGTGACGCCTGTCATTTCGCCCTCAGAACAGGCCCTTTGCTTTCTTTAGGTTCACTTGCTTCCAGGTGGGCAGTGCGTTGAATTCATCTCTGGTCATGTCGAGTGCAAACTGGAGGAAATGCCAAGAGATGTGTGGCTGAGTAAGTGGCTGAGTGACAGGATGCTCACATTAGTGTGACATCACCACTCCACCCAAGGGACCACTCACCTCGAAGTCTTCATCTGTTAGATAAATTTCAAGCTTTAGAGGGTCTACTCCCTCTGGGAGTGGCCTGGCAAGCAGATCCGCTAGTGGATAGATGGTTTTACAGAGCTTGGCTAAGACATCTTCCACCAGGGTGATCTGGTTGGAAACTTCAGTATCCTGGAGAGACGGCAGAGAACAGCTGAGCAGATCTATGAAGAATTTGCAGACCCCCAGCTCTGTCCCCGAGTGCACAGCCTGGTCAGGAGCATGGTGTCACTGCACTGACCCTCAGAGCTTTTCCTCTCCTGCCAAGTTTCAAATCAACCCTGTGTTTGAACTGCTAATGAATGAATGAATGTTGAGGGACTCATCTTACCTATGAGAACAGTGGAGAAAGATTAATGGATCTGAAATCAAAACATTAGATCCTTCCACATAGGGGGATTTGTTTGAGCATATTTTAAAATAATTAAGCTAAAAAGAAATGATGCCCTCTCTCCTTTCCTCCGGGTTTCATTTCTTAATCCACAATAAGGCAGAAAGAAGGGAAAGGTGCAGCTCAGTGGTAGAGTACTGCCTGGAATGCAGAAGGCTCTGAGTTACACACACGCACAAACGCATACACACATACACTCAATCACGTGCACGCACACTCACTCATGCATACACATGCGTGCACACAATACAGGGGTGGGTATTCTGAGAAAATCATCTTCATCTCTCAAACGCGGCTCTGGGAAGCACTGCCCTCCCTTTGGGCAGTTGGTGGTGGATGAATGAGTTCATGTTACCGCCAGGAGAGAGGTAGGTGCTACGATGAGCCCATAGGGATGAACCCCTCCTCACTTGGTGACTCAGAGATCTGAGGCAAGTGTTTTATGCCTCAGCTCCTCACAGGTAAAGTGGGGACAACAGTAAGTTGAACATTAATATACTGTCCTGGTAATTACATGGTTCATGCTGGGCCTCACCAGAGCAGCACACAGTGAGTCTTAATCACAGCCTTGTTCCACACTATGCAGTTCCCCTCCCCACCCCACCCCGCAAGCATGATGAGTACTGAAATACTGGCCAGAGATCAGGATGCAATCAACTCCTTCCCTACATAGATCAAATCTATCTGGCTAAAGCCAGGTTAGAGTGGCCGAGGCTGCGCATGTACAAGGCCCTGGGTTTCATTTCTAGCACTGCAGAAGGGTCAGGTGGGCAGATACACTTTGCATTACAAAGCTCTCTATTGCTATGCAACAGCAGATTTTTAAAAATTTGTTTGTGTATTTAAAATTACTTCTAAAATATATTCAGGTCTACCTATACTTATACTTGTTTACATACCTGCATGTATACATGATAGACTAGGATCTGCAGATAAGGGAGAATGTGTGTTTATTTTTTTGAGTTTGGGTTAAGCTGATTAATAGTATATGTCCAGGTCTACCCATTTATCTTTATAGGGAATATTATACACTGTGTGTGTGCCACATCTTCACCATCTGTGCACCTGCTGGTGCACATCTAGGCTGGCTCCATTTCCTAGCTACTGGGATAAGCATGGATGTACAGCTGTCTCTGTGTTGGAAGATAGAACTCTTTGGGGAGATGCTCACGAGTGGTAGAGTTGGGTCATATAGTAGGTCTATTTTTATCTTTTTGAGGAACTTTTTTGAGGAACTGATTTTCATAATGTTATATTAATCTTCACTCAACCCAGCAGTGAATAAGAGCCCCTTTTCTCCTATATCCTCGCTAACATCTGTGGTCAACTTTCTCTCTCTCTCTCTTTCTTTCTTTCTTCTTCTTTTTAAGAAACTAAAAAAAGGTTTTATTTATTCACTTAATTTAAACATGTTTTTAGGTTTTTGGAATTTCATACAATATATTTTGATCATATTCTTTCTTGATGGCAGCCATTTTTGACTGGGGTGAGGTGGTATCTTAAAGTATAGTTTGCATCTCTTAGATGACTAGGGATGTTGGACACCTTAAAAAAGTTATTGGTCAAAGCCAGATGGTGGTGGCGCACGCCTTTAATCCCAGCACTTGGGAAGCAGAGGCAGGCGGATCTCTGTGAGTTTGAGGCCAGCCTGGTCTACAAAGTGAGTTCCAGGACAGCCAGGGCTATTATACAGAGAAATCCTGTCTTGGAAAAAAAAATTGGTTATCTTTTGAGAGTTGTCTGTTCATTCCAGTAACCCTGTTTACTGATTGGTAGTTTTGTTTCTTTGATATTTAATTTTCAAAGTTCTTTGTAAATTCTGGATATTGTCTGTTACCCCTGAACCCCAGAAAAGCAGCTTTCTCTTACAGAGTAACAAAATTAAAATGGAAAATTCCTACCTCCTTCTAAAACCAAAACAATCCTTGGAATTTTTCCCCTCTGAGACAAGGTTTCTCTGTATAGCCGTGGCTGTCCTGGAACTAGCTCTTGTAGTCCAGGCTGGCCTAAACTCACAGAGATCCGCCTGCCTCTGCCTTCTGAGTACTGGGATTAAAGATGTGCACCATCACTGCCTGGCTAACCCCTGGAATTTCTATTGCTAGCAAAGTTAACTCTTAAATTAAGAAATTCTACACAGCCACACTAAGCCTCCGAGTGGGGAACAAATGCAGGTTTGGTAGGCAAAGAGATGAGAACCGTGAGATCTGTAGTGGAGGTGGGGAGCTCACCATTTCTGTTATCTCGGCGATGTCCTCTCTGTGTTCCCAGCTGGGGAACATGTTGGTGAATGTCAGGGGCTCGAGCCCAGCATGGATAAGGTAAGACTTGGGGGGTGGCCTTTTGAGATTCTTTCCTGTTGGGGTGCAGAAGGCACATGTCAGTGGACCCAATGAGCCTGGCCTCCCTGATTTTCCTCGAGTTTGGCCCATTTTCCTTCAAAACTCTTGACTTTCACATTTAAAATGTGGATTATAGGTCCCTCTAACAATGCTTTTAGATTTATCTCTTTAACACAGATGTGACATCGACCTGACCCCCCACTTCCTGAACCTGACCAAATGTTTCTGGACCCCTAGGGGGACAATGTTCTCCTGGGAACCCCCACCAGGAAGGTCTGCTTCCTTTCATTTGCCTGTGAAGGGTTTCCCTGAAGCAGGCCAAGTTTCCCTGACAGTCAATGACAGCATCTTCCAGGTGTGCGTGAGCACTTGGTGGTACCTGAAAGGCTGTTCGCAGAAAGTTTTCCATGGAAAGAACCGACTGTACACACTCAGGAGTATGAAGTGTCAATGCAGACAAAACTGCCCCAGATTTCATGTGGGCGCTACTTAAGGAGCCAGGGATTTACTACAGAATCTTAGTTTAGTTTTATTTTTATTGCTGGATACAACACCAAAATAAAAATACTAAGTGAAAGGCTGGCACTGGTTCTTAACCAGTTTGAGCACATTTCTGTTCTCTAATGTAGGCGCTGCCTGAAGAGAAAGGTGAGCTGTGGAGGTCACTCAGCTACTCACCCCCACATACAGAGGGTGTCAGTGCAGGTGGCTTCACAATACACCTTGTGGATAAGCTCATCATACGGACTCTCCTTTGTTCTGGTGGCAGAGAATGTACTGATCTTAATATTGACAAGCCGCTAGCAGTTAAAGGGGAGAGCTGGGGCCTTCTCAAGGCTGGGGCATCTCAGAAAGGACATGGTTGGCCTGTGATGCCTCTCCACCCCCTCCCTTTTGCTCTCACCTCGGCAATATTGCAGGACCGTCTCCATGGCGCTCTTCCGGTCTGAGGCCCAGCGAATGCGGGCAGAGCCAGTTATCTTGTTCTCAGCGGGCCACCAGCCTTGCCAGAGGTACACCTCGTGGTGATTGTCAACAAGAAAGAGTGCTGTAAGGGCGGAACCAGGCCGTGAGGTACTTCACAGACTTCCGGTGCACACTGCCCCACTGGAAGCCTTACTGCTCTATCAGCTGCCCCCACAGCCGTCTCCCCAGCGTTCCGAGCTCCTGCACACTCTGTCCTCCCGGGTTAAACTATGTGGACCCAAGCAGGACAAGGAGGTAACCCAAGAATGGTCTCTTTGTTTCCTTCCCTTCCCAGCTCAACCACAGATTTCTGGTAGCCCTTTCAGATGTCACTAGGCCTCTACTGTTAGCCACTTCCGGTCTCTTACGAGTTCACCTCTGGCCTGCCCTCCACTCCTATGAGCTCTGAGCAGTCATAGTGGGAAGCGGACTTTAGACGGAATCCTGTCTCTTCCTCCTTGCCTTCAAGCCTTCACCTGACTCGTCTATGTGACACGTGCTCTCCACTTGACAGCTCATTGGCACCTAGGTCCATCCTGACATGCATTTTGGGATTTCTTTAAAAGCCAGTGGGTGCTGATGATCCATTCGAGGACAGGGAGTAGCCTTCTCTCTTAGATATTTGCGGCTACTGCCCACAGTGTGATGTATGCCTCTGCCAAGTTCCCAACTGGTGGTAGGGCAACTGCTGTTGCAGCTCCAGGCTATGGACAAACTATGAGCCAGGTGCTTGATTGGCAGGAAGTGGGAGGGTCTACAGAGAGCATTTCCTCTGTATAGGTTTGGGCATTAGGGCATGGCTTGGTGGGAACACTACTGATCTTGGAATTGGAAGATTTAGTGTGCAGTCTTAGTTCAGCTGAGAGCTTTCCTATGTCCTTTTCCGTAGCCACTTGCTTTCCTAGGCTTCTTGGCAGTTGGAGTGGCTGCATGCCATCTTCTGGCCAATGGGATAAAGCAGAAAAGTCTACTGGAGCCGGAGGGACAAAACAAACTGCGCCTTTCCTGTTTCCCCAATTTTAAATCCAAACATGAAAGCTGGAGAAAGGGCAACTCGCAAGGGACCATGAAGCAGAAAGTTGGCGAGGAAGGCTGGGAGAACGGCAGGGATGTCATGTGGTACTACCATCTGCCTCTTTGGATGTAGGAAGCAACTGAGCTCAGTTCCTGATACAATGCTACATGGCTGCCTTTGTTTCCTTTTGCAATGGGTGGATACAAGGAAATGTCCTAAGCAAGCACGCTAGCAGTGTACTTGGCAGATAGGAACTGCTCAAAAAGAAAGGGAAAGAAAAACTTCCAGGAGGGAGCCACGCAACCCAACCACGCCCCCTGCAGGCCCCACCTGGCTGTGGCGCGCTGTACAGATCCTCTTGCAGGAAAGGCATGGAGCTGACGGCAGAGGGCGCTCGCGCAGGGTACACAAACTCTGTCGCAGAGAAGTCTCCAGAGGAGCTGCTGAGGATGAACAGTCGGGGCGCGAAGTTAAAACTTCCAGGATCTTCCAAAGAAAAGAGAACAAAGCTAAGGACACCATATGCACCAACTTCTGGATGGACTGAAGGTAAAATATGAAACAACTCAAAGAACTGTTGGAAAATAAGCCAGATTTGGTTTATATCTGCTTTTTAAGGGGGAAGTCTGTTTTTTTGTGTATTTGTTTTTTTACAACATTGGGCATCAGAGGCAAGCTTCCAGCATGCTAGGCAAGCATTCTACTGATCAACAGTAGCTAAATGTGTGTGTGTAACACAGAAGGAGACACACACAGACGGACACACACACATATGTGCACGTGGAAACATGAAAGGTCACCCCAATACTCCTAGCTATCAAATTAAACAAAAACAGTATCTTCTCCAGTTTATCTGGTACACAGGAGGACACTGTACTCAGTTTATGAGTGATGGGAAATACTTCTTTTTGTTAATTTCTGTTAAGAAAAAAGGTTGGTACCTCAAGCCCAGCAATACCACTTTTGGGTATATACCCAAAGGATGCTCAATTATACCACAAGGACATGTGCTCAACTGTGTTCATAGCAGCATCATTTATAATAGCCAGAACCTGGAAACAACCTACATTCCCCTCGACTGAAGAATGGATAAAGAAAATGTGGTACATTTACACAATGGAGTACTACACAGCAGAAAAAAAATGACACCTTGAAATTTGCGAGCAAATGGATAGAACTATAAAACATCATATTGAGTGAGGTAACCTAGACTCAGAAAGACAAATATCATATGTACTCACTCACAAGTGTCTTTTAGACATAAAGCAAAGAAAAACCTACCTACAATTCACAATCCCAGAGAACCTAGACAACAAAGAGGACCCTAAGAGAGACTTACATGGATCTAATCAACATAGGAAGTAGAAAAAGACAAGATCTCCTGAGTAAACTGGGAGCATGGGGACTATGGGAGAGGGCTGAAGGGGAGAGGAGAGAAAGGGAGGGGAGTGGAGAAAAATATATAGCTCAATAAAAACAATTTTAAAAATAAGGTTGGCCTAATGTCTTGGAGGATCCTGGTTGATATATAAGTCACTTGTCTAGGAATTTACTTAATTATGGATAAACATATTTTTAAGGGTATGCCAATTATACCACACTATTGTACAATACAGAAAATACTGGACATTATTCTCAGATACGGAGGATGGTTAGGTAGAGTGGAGTATATTATAATGCCCTAGCACCACTAAGGTCTCAGTGGCAGCAACGTGGGCACTGAGGCAGTAAGGGGTGAGGGTGGCTTACAAGACAGTCATCATGATCGTGTAGGAAGTACAGGAACACATGAATTCTGGGTATCTGAGACATGTGAGTTGCTGAATACGGGCTGCTCAGCAGAGATGGTTAATAGAAGGAAGTTTGTCTTATGATTTGTATATTATAATTATATATATATTAGGGGAAGTCAGGAAGGTACATGTTCACAGTCCTTAACTTCACTCTGGTGAATGGGGACAGCTATTCTGAAGTCAGTGCATGAAACAAAGGAATTTTGTGTTCAGATTTGGGTCCCATCCCCAAAGTATCTCAGTCTTGCAAAACCCAGAAAATCTTGCAGCTGTGGATTCGGTCCCCCCACTTGCACTGATACACAAGACCAGCCACTCTGCCCTCTAGCGCTCCAGGTCTCCCCATTTACTGCCTTCTCCCTTCTTGATCTCCATGACATCCCACTGATCTAGTCCTGCCTCTTGTATGTTCTGTCTTTGCCTACTGCCTTGTAAATGACAATAAATGTTTATGAATTAGTTCCTAGGTCAAATCCCTAAATCATGTACACACATATTTTATTCAGTCCTTTGCAAGGATTATGTCCCTTTTTCTCATAGGGATCTATGAATCCTAAAAGGTTGAGATCAACTGAGCGAAGGATGCAGGCCCCACAACTCTTCCTTCTTCTCCCTGCATCCTTTTGGTAAACTCAAGGTCATGCTAGTCAATGATGGCCTCTCCTGTCCACCCTTGAGTTTCAAGTTCCAAGTTCATAAGCTGCTGGTAACCATCACATGCTCATGTCTCAGAACACATCTCCCAGTAGGCACTGGGCTCAGCCATTGCCTCCGAAGCTTCCTCTTCCAGCCATGACTGCTGAGAATGCACTATCTCCGTGTGGCCTAGGGCTGGCCAGTCAAGACTCTCCTGACCTGGTGGGGTTCCCATTGCATCCTTCAGCATGGATACTGGCCGAACCCAACTGTCATGTTACTGCTCATCTGGTTTCTCAGACTTTCCTTCTCTTCTGGTCAAGTCACACCAGCCTTGGAGGCACAGCGCAAACACTATCTTCTCACGGGGCTGCACACAACTTTTCCTGGTGGGAAAAATCCCTGTCCTTTCCAGGTTCACACTCTTTGATGACACATGACTTTATTTGCATGAAAATGAGCCACATACAGTGTGTGACTTAGCTTCCTCTTTTGGAAGATGTCCTCTGGGAGACCTGCCCTTGGTTTTATTTACTGTGTGCTGTACACAGCATATGCTCAGTAAGTCTTATAGATATGTGTATGTGGTATACATGCAGGTGTGAATGCATGCATGTGGAGCCCGAGCACTAACATGTGTCATCCCGAGGAGAGCCATCCATTGCCTTTGAGACGGGCAGTGCCTGTTGTTGGCTTCGAGCTCCATCAATGAGGCCCAGGGGGCCCTTCTGTTCTTCTCCCCCGATCTAGGATTTTAAGGGTGCACCACCATACCCTACAGTATTACAGGTGCTCTGGTGATAAACTTGGCTCTTCATGCTTGCAAGGCAAGTGCTTTGCTGGTGGAGCCATCCCTCTAGACCTCAGTAAGTCTCTAGTGAACAAATCAGTGAGTGAACCGAGCAAAAGAAGATGGACACGACGTGCTGCGCCATTACCTTGAAGCATGCAGTCATAGGCCTTCCTGTCCCTCCTCCCCAAAGCATCCCAGAATCCCAGGGGCTCGGATCCTTCGTCACACTCATGTATTGTCACGTTGCTGCTGCTGTGCAATCCTGCTTCCAGGGGACATCTGCATGGGAAACATGGTGGAGGCTTGTACAGGCCTGGGGGGTGTCTGCAGCACAAAATTACTCAAGACCAAATCCACATATCACTATATCTCTAATTAAAAGCAGTTCTCACGAATGAATGAAAAAGTGTTCTGTAAACATTTTATGAGCGTTTGTGCTGGAATAAGGGACCACTTAGCTCTGGGGAAGAATGCACAGATACACACAATATGCCACGAAGACAACGCAAATGTTTGTATCTAACGCAACATTCTCCTGTTTACCGTCCTCTCCTGCTAGCATACAAACTTCACTCAGAGAAGGAGGAGCTTATTCACTGCTGACACCCACCAAGGAGGTGCTCAGTGAGCATTTGCTAACTGAATAAGTGAATGCTTTTCTCATCATTTTGCATTGATTTTAGTGGCCCAAGCGAAAAGCCTCTTTGGGCATGAATGCTATTGGATTCCTCATGGAACATCTTTTAAACTCCTCCGTCTCCACTGGCCACAGGCGCATGTTCTGGGAGGTCGGTTTCATCTGTCTGCCTGCTGGAAGGTTGCTGTTTCCCTTCTCTCTGCCCTTAGTACTCAGCACCGACCTTCAGAGGAGCCAGAGGAAAGGCAGCTCTCATTGTCCCATGTCAGTGCCCAGAGAACAGGCTGACCCAAGTAACCCTTCATTGGTTTCAGGAAAGAATACAACGGTTCTCAGAGAATGGAGACTGCCTACGCTGCCAGTAAGAGCAGCAGCACAGTGGCAGGCACCTCTGGCTATGTTGCTCTTCCCGAGGACCTTACCTACCAAGAAGCCCCCAGAAGAGAACCCCAGCGGTGCTATGCCCCAGGGCTCCTGGCCTGGGGGTCTGAGAACTCACTGCTAGCTGCTGCCACACAGCTGGGGCTCCCCTGCTTTCTAAAGAAGGGCCAACTTATTGGTCCCCCAGTTTCTTCTTTAGCTTTGCCCATTCTGCCATTCTAAGAAAACATGTCCTCAGACCCCTACAAGACATGGGCATGGGCTGGACCTCTTTCACAGCAGAGGCTGCAAGCCGAGTGCTCCAGAGCAAGTGGCACCTATGGGAAGAAGCCAAAGTGACTGTGTTTCTGGGGACCTCTGTCTTGCTGTCTTTTGTTTGTTTGTTTCAGACAAGATCTTACTATATAATCTAGGCTATATACCCCTAAGCTCTTGGGCTAGCCTGTGCCTCCTGCTTCAGACTTCTAGGAGCACAGTGCTAGCTCATGGTTGTGTTTTCTGGAAGGAGGCGTGTCCTCAGGAAGCTGGAGAAGCCTGCAAATTGGAGGTTTCTGTGGAGATGCGCGCCCCCTGGACTCAAGTCAGAGCCCTGGCTGTAGTTGCAAAGATCCCTTACTGCGGCCACTTTAAGCACTTGGGACACCCCTGTTGCCTTAGCATCTCTCCAGGAGTCAGAGC